>CABHPH010154991.1:34339-68974 GCA_902168325.1 Peromyscus nudipes | reverse complement strand
GGGGGGGGGGAGGCAATTCAGAAGGGAAACAAATCATTTTTAGGGTGATCCATGGGTCTGAAGAATAGGAAATGACCAAGGATCCAGCTCATCTGGGCTCTAAGGTGATGATAACCCTAGTCTTCCTTCCAGCCAGTCACTTATCTTCTAGACGATCTGGCCTGTAGTCAAGCAGGGAGAATTTAAACAAAGCCTCCCTCTTGAGCCTCAAGGGAAGAAAAGGGTGAGAAACAGGAGGTGCTAGAGAGGAGCACTGAAATATTGAAATTCATTAAAATATTCAACACCCCAGAGCACTGTATTTTGTGCTCTAGTTTTCCACCCCTTTAGTAGCTTTGACCTCACAGGACACTTTGAGACGTAAAGATAATGCCTTGAACGTTCAGCTGGTGTGTAGTGCATGCTCAATGAATATAGTTACTGTTATCATAGTTGCTGTTGTTATTACATTAATTCTGGTGTTTGTGGCTCCTGGATGAGGATTCTCAGGTCTCTGTTGGAAATTCACAGTGGAGGGTGTTATTGGCAGAGCTTGTCTTGTCTCACTAGGCTAGAAGTAGCCAGACTTTCTACAAACAGGCTGTCCTGATCCCATTTACTTTAAGTGGGAGATGAGATAGAGCTAACAGACGTGCCATCCACCATATCTATCATTGGAGGTTAAGTGGGGAAGTTGTTATAGAAGGGGACCAATGAGTGGCTAGCAACTGAAAACTGATGAATACTAAGTGCATATAAGAAGTTTTTCTTAAGCATTAAACATCTCATTTCAATAAGTGCTCACAGTGCCTAGGAAGCAGACATCTGCTTTATCTTGCCACATTTAGGCTAAATAGGGAACTTCCAAATCTCTATTCAAATTATATTCTTGAAACATCCTCAAGACTCCTATGCCCATCCCAGATTTATCAAAATCTTACAGTATGTGAGGTGCCATCACATAACTGTGTGTATTGGGAAGGTGGGATGGTGGGATCCAATCAGAAGATGAGATATAAATAAGGACCAATTTCTAGCTTTCAAGGCACTGAAGATCTAGGGATGAAGATCACAAAACAACTCTAAACCAGAGGGGTAATGTCAAGTGCAATAATACAAACATGAAGTGGTAAGGTGCCAGAATAAAAGGATGGGCACCTTCTGTCAAGTGTTGCTGGGAGGAAGTCTTCATGATGAAGTCATTTGGCCTGGATGGTGAAGGTTTGGAAAAATATTGGCCACCCAAGATGAGTTAAAAAAATTACATACACATAGAGTAAGTAATGTAAGTGTTCGGAGTTTTGTAAGAGTGGCGCCTAGTAGGCCTACAACAAGTAGTCCTGCTTGTTTCATGTACATGCTATTCACTTAATATAGAAGAACACACACACACACACACACACACACACACACACTAATGTAACTAACAGTGGCATTGAATCAGGAAGGACTTTTTTCTTCTGGTGATGGGATTCAAACTTAGAGCCTTACATGTGCTAGACACGAGCCATCCCAGTGAGTTATAGCTCCAGCCCCTTATGGGCTTTGATACCAAAGGAATAAGCTAGTGACTAATTTCAGAAAGGTAGTCTAGTTTTAAAAAGCAATGGAACATGTGTTAATATGACTTTCACTTTACGTCCCTTTTATGTCGGCCACTGTGTTATAAAAGTGTATTTATACAAGTGTAACTTTCTCTCGGCTATGAGGTACTAGGAATTATACTACGAACACAACTATAACCCACGTTTCTTCCTGCCACCTACAACTCTAAATACTTCATATGCGTTATATTCTCATAGCAGCCCTTGGAGGCATGGATGTTCTTGTTTGTCTAAGGCTGGCTCTATGCCTAAATCACCTATCTAAGGTCACTACTTGCAATGTGGGTAAAACTAATATCTGCATGCAGGCAGACCATGACATTATACTGCAACAAAATTCTTTTGCAACACCACCTCACAGCAATTTGCCTCATAGCAGTTCTTGGCTTTCAGGAATATAGTTTATTGTAATTTTTGCAAACGGAGGTGACGTTTTTTGACAATCACAATGAAGTGAGTTGAGGGAACACCTAGTTTTTATGTTCTAGTCACTCATGGCCTATATCTAGACTTGAGAGATTAAAAAAAAAATGCACCTCCATCTAGAGATAGTTAGGTAGAGAAAGCTGCCTCAATCAAATTTCAGAGAGCAGTTCCCTGAAGGGCTTGAAGCCCTGAATAATTTATACAGTGATTCATTCCCTTCTCATCAGAGGCTTTTACTTTCAAACTGAAGCTCGGATGTTTTCTTAGAATCACAGCATCTTAGGATCGGAAAACCTTAGACTGTTGTTGAATTCCACATGGCTGCTCCATATTCCACCACACGATAGTGGCTACATTTGTGTTGCTGTGACCACAACACCCGACAGAAACAAGTTAAAGGAAAAAAGATTTATTTTGATTCGTGCTTTTAGAGATTTTCAATCCATTGTGGCAGGGAAGGCTGGGCAGGGCTCAGGTCATGGCAGTAGGAGCATGTGACAGGCACAGATGGCAGAGACAGTTCCTTCAGATCATCATGGGCCAGGAATAAGGGACAAACCCAGGAAATAGACAAGGACAAGCTTCCCCCAAGGTTACTCCCCCAGGGACCTATTTCTTGCAGTGAGGCTCCATCTCCTAGCAGTTCTGTGCCTCCCAATATGGTGTCATCATTTGAATAACAAATGCTCAACACGTGAACCTGTGAGGGGCATTTCCAACTCATAATCACAATGCTACATCATCTTTCTCATTAATCATCAGCCCTTTTATTTTACTTCCTCGGTCTCTGAATGTAACACTCATGTGAGAGATACATTACTTCTGCATTCATTCGAGATAAGAATTTGTGGAGTGTATGCAATTCTGGGCACGCTTATCTTTTGCCCTTCCTTTTTCTTCCACTCAGAGTGAATTAATATTGAAAGTAATTGATAGTGACAGCTGTACACACAAGACCTTCACAAGTTCAAACCAGACAAAAATGCTAGAGGAGGAAGTGGACACGGAGTCCCGCCCCTAACCGAGAAGCTATTTGCAATTGGTACCTGCTGGTAAAGGGAAAACCAGTTTTCTACACTGGAATGTCACTGGGGACACCAAACACACTCCAAGGCAGACCCTGTGTCCAAGACAACACAAAATGGACTCTACGTTTGTTCGTTTTTGTGTGTGTGTATGGGGGGGGGGAGCTTTTGTTCTGATATTTTTTTCTTATTTGTTTGTTTTGATTTTTGATATCTATCTTTTTGTTTTGTTTTTGGAGAGAGAGAGGGAGAGAGAGAATGAAGTTGAGTGAATAGGGAAGTGAGGAGGATATGGGAGGAGTTGGGGGAACGGAAGGAATATGATTAAAATACATTAAATGAAAAAAATTTAAATAATACATTTTGGAGGGAGCACAATAAAAATAAAGTAGAAGGAAAACTGAGGGGCAGCTGTTATGTAAAGAACCTTTATCGTATGCTAAGTAGATTTGTACAACCATGTCCTTGCAAAGGTTGGCATTTAATTATTATTATCCCAAATCACTAATAATACTCCCTTTGGCTGCTCTTGATGCATACGGGAATTTTTAAAATAAAAAGTGCTGATTTCCCCTACGGTAGAGATCCTGACACTGGTAATTCCCTATATCTGGTATCAGCCCAGGACAGTTTGCAGTTTCCACTGTCAGCAAATTCCTCTTTTTATTCAGTTAAAAAGTGTTTCTAACCACAGCTGGCCCTCTACAGCACCGGGAAACCCATTTGTGCCCGACTCCGCACCGTCCCCTAGTAGTCAGAGAACTGATTCTAAAATGTCACAATTCCCTTGAAGCCCTTTTCTTTACTTTTGTGTCCCCTGTTAAGCAACTGACCCCTCCCCCATCTATGCTGAGCAAGCTTTCTGTGTGAGAGTCTTTCTCTAGGAAAGAGTTGGCATGAATACCCCAAAATTCTAGATTGGACGTATGATGGTTAATTTTTATTGTCAACTTGACAAGATTTGGGGTATAAGAATCTCTGGGGTATAGCTCGGCTCATGCCTGTGAGAGTGTTTCCAGAAATGTTTAACTGAGGACGGAAGACACACCTTGAGTGTGGGTCGCATGATAACACAGACTGACATTCCACACTGCCTAAAAAGGAGGAAGACGAACGAAAGCCATCTGAGTATTCATCTCTCTCTGCTTCCCGTTTCTGGATGCGGCGTGACCAACTACCTGCCAGTCCTGCTCCCATGCCTTCTCCAGTGTGGTGTACTTTCAAACACGGAGCCAAATGAAGTCTAAGTCATTTCTTGTCAGGCATTTAGTCACCGTAAGGTAAAAAACGAAGTAAGGGAGAAAATTAGTGCCAGGAGTAGGGTATTTCTGGGTCACACGGCTCATAGGCCTTCTGAGCTGGTTTGTAGGAGGAATGTGGAAGTATTTGGAACTGTGGGCTAGAAAAGCCTTAGAGTGCTAGAATGGACCATCATGGTGGGAGTTTGCTAGATCAGGGTGAGACAATAGGAAAGGTGTCCTGGAGGCAAGATCACACCCTTCAAAGGGTGCACAGTATCTGCGACAGCTGTAGTGGTGGGGGTGGCTATATCTAGAGCTAGCAACAGAATTTGGTAACACCATTCATGTACTACTTTTGCGCGTGAATGATAGAAGAGTGAATCGGTCACAGGGGCTTGCACCAACATTCCAGGAAGCCATCAAACCGAGGCAGCGTGGCTCAGGTTTGAATCTCCCACAAGGATGTCCTAAAGAACCATCGCATGAACCTGTAAAAAAGTGAAGCCTAAGTGGCAACAAAAACCCCAGGAGTTGGGGATGCCAGGACTGTGGGATGCTCATTCATTAAAGCTGCAGTGGAGCATTCCAAGAGAAAGGTTTTATGTGCGCCAGGCAGTTTGACTGAATTTAGAGCCACCCAGAAGACACACCCCTGGGCATGCACATGAGGATTTTTCCAGAGAGGATTAGCTGAAGAGAAATAACTCAACCTGAATGTAGATGGTACAGTCCTGTGGACTAGCATCTCAGTCTGAATAAAGGGAGGAAGCCACCTGAGCACACCAGCATTCATTTGTCTCTGCTCCCCAACTGGGGATACATGTAGCCACCTGTCTCATCCCCCTGACGCTATGCTTTCCCTGCCATGATGGTTAGTACCTTTAAACCATAAGCCAGGCCAAATAACCCTTCATCCCTTCATTTGCTTCTCACCGGGTATTTGCCCACACCAAAAATAAAGGTTGCCAATACAGAACCCTAACATATTTTGTTTCTCTTCCTGCTTCAACCTCAGGGGAAGTGTTGATCTCTTCGACATGTTTCCATTCATCTCCATGGGCTTTGATATGATCCTATTTGGGTAATTCAGGCGCCTGGTTGTTTTACCCATAAGAGAGAGTATTATTCTTCTTGGATAGGAGTATTTTTCCCCCCGAAGAACAATTTTGTTTTGAGCAAATGTTTCATTTCAGAAAGTTGAGCAGTGAATCCCAGAGAGATTCCTCTTTCACATGCTGTACACTGCTCTTAAGTTAGCTGCATGTCAGAGTTACCTGGGGACCTGTGAAAATATTTTGATGTTCAGACCACAGCTCAGGATGAGGAACTGGATGGAGGTGGGGAGATCAAGAACCAGGATTGGTATTTTCATAGTTCTCCGAGTTGATTCTCACGTGACTCTAGGCTGAGAACTACTTTTTAAATCTCAGACTTCCTAAATACGGTCCTTGGACCTTGGTCAGCCTCTTTCAAGAGTACAGTACAAATAGACAATCCCAGGTTCCATCTGTTGAACGAGCATCTCTATCTTTACAGGACACCTGCTGATTTCTAAGTGTATTAAGATTTGAAAAGCCATAGCCTGGACCAGACTCTAGTATAGGAGCCAACAAGCTAACATTTCGAAGACAAATCTAAATCCCTGCCTGCTTTTATAGGTAAAGTCGTATCAAACAGAGCCATACTCATTTCTTTCCATCTGATTTTCTACTGGTGTCATACTTACAATGTTAGGATTGAGTGAGTGTGACTGAGAACCCACAGTTGATAAGGCTAAAGTATTTATGAAGAGTAGTAGAATGCGTCACGACCACCCTACCTCTCCCCGCAAGCCCTGCCCCCTGCAATACACTACTTTGACATAGGATTACTGGCAGCTAAAGACACTTGAAAAATGCAAGAAAGGTATTGTAAGCTCCTCTCCCTTCCCTATGGAAATGAGAGATTAAAATGCCCAAAGGAGCCGGGCGGTGGTGGCACACGCCTTTAATCCCAGCACTTGGGAGACAGAGCCTGGCGGATCTCTGTGAGTTTGAGGCCAGCCTGGTCTACAAAGTGAGTTCTAGGAAAGGTACAAAGCTACACAAAGAAACCCTGTCTTGAAAAAAAAAATGCCCAAGGGAAGCATGTGGTCTTTAGTGAGAGTCTTGCCCAGAGAGTTTTGCACAAAAAGACCATGTAAAACATA
Source organism: Peromyscus nudipes (assembly GCA_902168325.1). NCBI lineage: Eukaryota > Metazoa > Chordata > Mammalia > Rodentia > Cricetidae > Peromyscus > Peromyscus nudipes. The sequence goes on along the minus strand of CABHPH010154991.1, from coordinate 62,511 downwards.
CCTTACCTTGCTCTTTAGCTTTCCCCCATCATTCAGATATGGTTGTAGATGTAGACATTTCTTTGAGGGTTTCCATATTATGTAAAAACCTTTAATGAATATTTATCAACTTCTCCTGTTAATCTATCTCATGATAATTGAATTCTTGGGCCCAGCTGGGAGTCCTAAGAGGGTGAAGTTTTACTTCTACTTCCCTTATGTTTGCTGTAGAGGATGCGATGATGATATCCTGCTGGGGATATCTTTCTGTATGCTGTGAATATATGTTGTTCCCATTGGTTAATAAATAAGCCGCTTTAGCTCATGACAAGGCAGCTTAGAGGCAGGTGGGAAATCCAAGGAGAGAGACAAGAAAGAAAAAGCGGAGGAGTCTAGAGAGAGGCCAGCCTGCTGTCCAAGGAGCAACATGCCAGCAGACTGGTAAAGCCATGGAACACGTGGCAAAACACAGATTAATAGAAATGGGTTAATTTAAGATGTAAGAGTTAGCTAGCAAGAGGCCTGCCATGGGCCATATAGTTTGTAAATAAGATTAAGCCTCTGAGTGATTATTTTATAAGTGGCTGAGGGACCGTGCGGCCGGGTAGGACCGGAGAAAAGTTACGACTACAATATCCAGCCAAGAAAGCATCCCTGGGCTTTCTTTAGGGCTTGCATGGGCAAAAGGAGGGAAGAAAAGACGTATCTTTTGGCACATGGTATTTTTCTATCCATGCACCAGGGTCATCTGTCAAAGTGAGCCTGTTGTTTTCAAGTTTCTAATAGAATTAATTCTGGGTATATTCTCAGAGGAACAGATGGGTTGGCACAAGTCTGCCCTTTTGAGTCATGCCTCAGACACAAGCAGATGCCTTATGTCATTTAAATGATGTAGCAGATTTCTTTGACTAATGCAATATTGCAGAGTCTTTGCTGGAAAAACAGGATGACATTAATCAGGAAGATGAGTTCCAGTGCCTAGGAACCAAAACTTTCTCTTCCAGGCTATTCCTCCCCAAGATAAGAAAATTTCCTCTCTCTCTCCCTGTATACACTCTCCAAGTCAGCTTGACTGCAGCTTTTAAAGACTGTGTATCCTTATATTAGCAAACTACTTGCCTCCTGTTAGAAAATGAGTACTTATCAGCTTGCCCTCCAAAGGGGAGCATGGAGTTGGCTGCTTTATGCAGCACACCTTTGCAAGACAGCTGGCAGATCCCTGGTTTGACCTTTTCTTTGTCGTCACAGAACAGAGATGCCCACCTGCTCTCACTGATACTGATCTTCATGGAACCTTGTCTCAAAGGACACTACATAGCATTGCTTCTCAAACTCAAAGCCGCTAGAAACTACTTGAGGATGTTGTTAAGCTTCAGACTACTTGGTTTGAGCACTGAGTCTGAGACTTGGCCTCTGTAGCACAGTCCAGACCGTGCTGATGATCCTTGCACCACGTCATTAAGTCAATGGTCTAGGGCAGGAGTTGGCTATGTGGAGCTGATGGCCCAATGCAATCCCTTATGAAGTAGTTTAAGCCTGGTTGGAAGACATAACACTCACCTGCCTAATGTGCTGTCTCTGGCTTCTCTCTGGCTACAACTATAGAGTTGTATGGTTGTGACCCAGACTACATGGCCTGTTAGAAATACTGATTCCCAGTTGTAACGAGTCTTCTTCTGTCTTGCTAGCCAGCTCCCAAATAATGACAAGGAGACTTCTTATTAATTATGAAAGCTCAGCCTACAGCTTAGGCTTGTTCCTAAGGAGCTTTTAGAACGTAAATGAACCCATTTATAATAATCTACGTTCTATCACGTGGTGTTACCTCTCTTCTATCTTGCACCTCTTGTTTCCTCTCCGTCTCTCTTGGTGTCTCCTTGGAAACCCCACCTATACTTTCCTGCCTAGCTATTGGCTGTTCAGCTTTTTATTACACCAATCATAGCAATGCATCTTCACCCAATGTACAAATACCCCACAACGCCCAGTGTCACCTGAGACTTGCTCCTAGGTAGGCCTGGCAAGGCCCACAGTTGGGTGATGCTGAGCTACCACATGGTGATGGACAAAGCCACACTGTGTACTGCTGTAGCAACAAGGCATCAGTTGGGGGGACATGTGCCTGCCACGCATGTACCTCTTTAAGGAACTCCTTCACACCTCTGGGCAGAAGCCTGAGTCTTCCCAAGGCACCCTGAATCCTGCATGCCTGTCTTTTCTGCCATTCAAAATCAGGATAGAAGATGGACTCAGAGAGCCAATGTCATATCAGATAAGCCCCAGAAAGTCTGTGTGCAGGGACTTCATAGGACATGCTCTTGAACTGACGGCCATGGGAAAGAAGGGATAAGGAGATGGAGGGGAAAAGAAAAGAAAAGAGACAAAGGAAGACTGTAGCAGGAATCTTAAAAAGTTCTTACTAATAAAATCAAATCTAGGGCCAGGCATTGGGGTGAACACTGGAAGATCAGTGAGATAGAACAAGCCACAGCTAACCTCACCTGGCCAACTTCTCAGCTGGTCTTGTTTCCTCAGACTGGAAGCCTCTGTGTCCTCATATCCGAACGGCTCTCAGCTGAACTGCTGCTTGAAAGCCTGAAGCTTAACCAGCTAAAAGCTTCTAGTTCCTGGTCCTCATGCCTTATATACCTTTCTGCTTTCTACCACCATTTCCTGGGATTAAAGGCTCGCTTTCTGAGATTAAAGGCTTGAGTCACCATGCTTGGCTGTATCCTTGAACAGATGGATTTTTGCCTCTGGAATGCTAGGATTAAAGGCGTGTGCTACCACTGCCTATCCTAAGTATCTAGTGGCTTTTCTGTTCTCTGACCCCAGATAAGTTTATTAGGGTACACAATATTTTGGGGAACACAATACCACCACAGAAGATGAAAAGGAAAGAAAAGAAAGGCCACAGTCTTATGAGAACCCCTAGCTACCTCTACGGGAAACCCAGAAGCTAAAACATCTTAGACTTCTGCAGACAGGATAAAGGAACCTGGCTGTGACGAGTTCTCCCCCACCCTCTCCACCCCCCCCCCCACCCACCCACACACCCCCTCCCCCACACACCCACACACCCACACACACACACACACTGCTGCTCTAAGCATAGGGCTTGCCCTCAGGCTGGATGGACTGAGAGAAAGGGAAATGCTCCTGCCAGCATTCCCAGCCGCTGAGGAAACAAATCCCCTTCATCCCAGAAGTGGGATCAGGGAGTGCCTTCCCAACTCCACTCCATAAAATGCCATTTTTTGTTCACAACACTTTCCGCTTCCTGGGCTCCCCGTCTGGTGCCAAGCAATATGTTTTCTTATTTCACCCTTGCAATGGTTTTATTAAGTCAGGATCATGAGCTCATCTTTTAAAGATGACAGCGCAGAGTTGAAGGTTCAGCAAGTCGGTGATCTGGTGGAGATTTAAGTGTAGGTTTGCTGACTGCAAAGGTCACCATTTTCCATTACACCACTGTTTCCCAATGTACGATCCTCAGAGCAGATGTTGATTGTGTTACATAAGAGAACCAAAAGAAAATCCCGTATGGTCTAGCAAGTTTTTAGAAATCTCGCATTAAACATAAACAGCATTCCTTCGGCTGTCTTTCTTTGCGCCTTTAGCATGCTAAGACACAGTGAGACTTTGCAGGAGTGGAGAAAACATGTGGCCCCAATCTCATTTCAAAATGGAATTGTTGGGGCTGGAAATTTCTCAGTGCGCAGGGGCACTAGCTGCTCTTCCACAAGACATGAGCTCCATTCCCAACACCTAGGCAACTCACAACCAGCTGTAACTCCAGTTCCAGGGGACCTGATGTCCTCTTCTGGTCTCCACAGGGACCTGGCATGTAAGTGGTGCATAGACATACATGAAGCAAAATATTCATACACATCAAATAACTTTTAAAAAAAAATAATTGTTTTGGGGGTTGGGGATTTAGCTCAGTGGTGGAGTGCTTGCCTAGCAAGCACAAGGCCCTGGGTTTGGTCCTCAGCTCTGGAAAAAAAAAAAAAGAAAAGAAAGAAAAAAAATTGTTTTGAAACAGAACATGACACTTTAGGACATGATATAAAACCCTAACCTGGTGTGTGTGTGTGTGTGTGTGTGTGTGTGTGTGTGTGTGTGTGTAAATGGCTCAGCCATTAAGAGCTCTGGCTGCTCTTTCTGGGCTTGATTACCAGGTCCCACATGGTGACTCACAGCCGTCTGTACTCCAGTACCAGGGCATCCAATGCTCTCTTCTGCTTTCCCCAGGCAGCGCGTGCACTTGGTGCACACACATACATGCAGGCAAAACACTCATACACACAAAAATAAGTAAATAAACTTTAAAAAAAACCCCACCCCCTAACCTGTCTCCTTGGGGACTCTCTTTCCAGTGGAAGATTTGGGAATTTGCTCTTCATCTTTGGGGTAAAGTAGCAGCTTGCTACGGCTCCCCTGCTGTCTCTTCGCCAAGTGGGGAATTTTCACAGGGCTTTCTTACACAAGGAATGGAATGCAGAGTGTACTCTCTGTTGCCTTTGGTCCTGATTTAGAAATCCTGGGGCAGGATGTCCTGGTGGAAGATGGGGTGTGGTCGGCCTCTGAGCAAAGCTGATACTTGTCAGCAAGGGCAAGGATGTCCTTCCACATCTCCATTCAAGCTGGCAAGGGGTGGGGCCCAATGTCCCAGAGCTGCTGTTCTGATGGCAAGGGCTCAGGAACTCACCCCAACCCTGGAGGTCTTGGGTTTAGAACTACGTATTGGAATTTACATATCATATACTCTCAAAAGTAACAACAATATTGTGTCGGTAAAAATAGAGATTAGTGTTAAATGCTCAAGTTAAAACAGTGAGGTCTGGAACACTTAGGAAGAGAAATAAAGGGACCTGTGGCTGGGTAGGAGACAGCCACCTCACTAGATAAGAGGAAGGATGGCACTCTGGGAAAAAGCCAGTGTCAACAGGTTTTGGCCGGCTGCCTTGAAAGCCCCTCTACCTCCAGGGACATAGGCAAGACTGCTGTCTTTCTACCTATCCTCACTTCCAAAGCACCTGATTGTGGCAGGCCGAATTGTGAGTTTCTACAATGCCTTCTCTTATTCCAGTCCGCCCAAAGTCAGTGAGGTAAATGTGAAGTATCTGAGAAAAAAATCACAGCCATATCCGGATAGCTGCAGTAAGATTTAACTCTCCTTAGACAGGAAAGGAAGAAGGACCATGGTCAAAACTGCAAGCTGGCCACGTGAAAGAGAACATACTTTAAAGCCAGGAGACCCCACCAAGGTCAGCAAATAACAAGGCCAGCCAGGGATAAAGTCGAGCAGAGCAGATGAGCCAAGGTCAAAATGGAGGAGGAGATGAGGGAAGCTTCAAAGCCAAACCACTCCCCCAGTTGGGTGAATAGTAAGTGAACAGTGGATGATCGTCTCCCTGGTTGGTCATGGTCCAGAAGAGCATGCCAAAAGCATGCAGAACCCCATGCGTCATAAGTCTTCGAAGAAGCCACTATGATGTGGTTCTGTGGGTTCTTCCCTCTCTTGGGCCCCCCTTCCACAGGGGAATGAATCGACCCTTTCCTAAGAACCTCTCATCAGTTCCCTCCAGAGCCCTACTTGCCTTCTGGAGCTCGGCCTTCTGTAATAGAGCTTTAAATATTTCTCCTTTAAGCCTTCTTTCTATAACAAAAACTCCTTCTCAAATGCACCATCATCAGTGAAAACTCATTCTTTAGTATGAGACAAGGACCCAGAGAGGCCAATGATGCAGTCAAAGTTCTCTGTGACCGTGACAGTCTGGTACCTTGACTCCTGAGTTCAACCAACCAGAGATTGGGAGATCTTTATACTTAAGCACCCCTGTTTTTCTTGTTCCATTATTTCAATACTGGCAGTCGTGTGTGTGTGTGTGTGTGTGTGTGTGTGTGTGTGTGTGTGTGTGTGTCTAAAAAGACTGTGCTTGTATATGTGCACACACATGTGCATGTGTGTATGTGTAGGTGCTAGCATGCATGTGTGGAGGTCAGAGCACAGCCTCAGCTGTTGGTCTTCACCTTGTACCTTATTTGCAACAGGGTCTCTTGTTTGCCATCACACACGCCAAGCCATTATTTGGAAAATCTCTTGTTTCTGCCTCTCCTCTCAACTTAGAAGTGCTGGAACTACAGATATGTACCACTGTATCTAGCTTTAGGTGGTTCCGGGGTGCCTGAGCTCAGGTTTTCAAGCTTCCATGACAAGTGCTCTTTACTCACTGAACCATCTCCCCAGTCTTAGAAAAATATTTTAGTACCTTAGCTTTTCTATAATGGAAAGGCAAAACTCAAGAACAACGCAAAAGACGCGAAGTTGCTAAGACAAGCAAGCAAGCAAGCAAGCAAGCAAGCAAGCAAGCAGCCATGCTTCCTTTGTAAGAACATGCCAAGGAGCCCTTGCCAAACACAGGCAAAGGTGGCCAACCAGACGAGAGTTCAGTCACGGTTTTGCAGCCCTTGCTCCTCAGCTCAGGGAGGGCTTACACAGAGCAGTTTGTCTTAGGGCAAACCTTCACCAATACAACACAATCACAAGCCAGCGAGGGACTGGTGGCCCTCAACCCAGGGGCTCTTTTTCTACGATATAGTCAGAGAATTAGGATCTGTGATAACTCTCAACTGGAGTCATCGGCCTAGGTGACTCTTGTTGGCTTCAAGGGGGAAACACGCTGCTCGGTCCAATTTTGGAGACAGAAGAGATTTTAGCTTGTACTGCCCTTACCAACCTGATTTTGCTAGCCCATGGGAATTTTAAGGTGCATGGAGAATTTCACATGTTTAGTGGAATATGATATTCAGGAAGTGAAGAAAGGAGAGGAGCAGGGTATGTCTGTGTGGACCATTCTAGCCTGAGGAATGAACTAGCTTTTGAAAATCCCCCCACAAAGCCCCAGTCTTTGAACCTTGAATCTCTTGCTCAGCGTCACATTAGAATCTTTGCACCTGGGTACTTGGTTATTAGATAAACAGAGCCCCTGGCTAAAAGCAGACCCTGGATCAATAAGAGCCATAATACTGTATGAGGAAAATGATTAAGCCGGCGGCAAGAAACTTTCTTTAAAATTTTCATAATTGAACAAAATTGGTTGTGAAACTGAGATGCTGGTACAGTAAGTCTCAGTCAGAAAGGTTCTTTTCATTTGCATGGTCCACATTGTCTCTTCATTTCACAACAGAAGAGTTGAGAGTCTAGATTCACTGGTCTACCAAAATCACCTGAGAGACACAGTATCAAAGAAAAAAAAAAAAGAACCCCCCCACCAAAAAAAAAAAAAAAAGCCCAAATCGGTGCACAATGCCTTAGGATCAACACCTGAAGTTGGCCTCTGCTTTACACATGTGAGAAGTCACATGCAAGCACACATGCACATGTGCACACATGAGAGAGAGACTCGGAGAGTTCGATGCGTACTTCCTCATCTCCAGCTGTTCACAGCAGCAATGGAAGAAACGGCATGCTGAAACTGCTTGACAGCTTCCTCTTTCTGCTGTCAAGACAGTGACCGGCCCCCTAAATTAGAACCTAAACAATGTTCTGGCAGCATTGAGGTCATTGTGTTACACAACTTCCTATCGTGAGGAGTGTTAGCAATTGTAGTAGCTGTTTCGTGAATATTTGAGATAAAAAGAGAAGGCTTGAGTTCCGTGGGCTAGGAGCGCACTCACAGACCAAGAATTTAGGTGGAATTTTTCATTTGAGCCTTGTACCACGTGTCTGATTTTTAGTATTCCATCTGAGTGAAATAATTCCTTCCAGGCCGGACAAATGCTAGCTTTGAAATGACCACATACTGTCTCCTTGGGAAATGTGTATTGTTGATTGACTATTTTGAGTAGCAATACGAAGTGGCCAGAAATGAATGCTTGAGGAACTGTGTGACCTCAGGCAAACTTTACAGCTTCCTCATCAGGGAAGTGAGAAAAAAATTAATTGTTTATCTAATAACTATATAAGCAAATATGTTTATCTCAGAGTTCTTGCGGAGATTAAATGAACCGCTAATGTAGAGTTAGAACACTATCTGGGATATACCATGAACTCCTTATACGTTAACCGTTGCTGCCAGAGAAAGACCCTGTGTTTGTTTTTTCTTAAGTGACCTTTGGCTAACTAATTATGTGCAGGACATGGTATCAAAATGGAGATGAGATACCTTTGTACATGATGGTGGTGGCTGTTGAGGAGAGACCCCAAATAAAACTAGATCATTGGTCAAGTACTGTCCTACAGACCTAGGAATGAGAAACCATGATGATGACCTTGAAGTCATAGGTTAGTGAAGAGGATAGGGAAGAATGGGAAGGGGGAAAGAGTGTAACAGGGGGTGAAGATGATCAAAATATACAATATACATATTTGTAAATGTCATAATGGAACCCATTATTATTTGTAATTAATGTATGCTAATATAAACTTTTTTAAAAAGCTCACAGTAAAAACAAAATGATATATATCTTACTGACCTGGAAAGGTCCATGATCTTGCCTAAAAAGAACCACTGCACTTAACATTCCCTAATGTTGCTTTTGTAGGCAATAGGAGCCATATTTATCTTTATTTAGTTCCTTAATTATTTTCAAAGTTCATATAGAGGTGGAACCTGGGGACAAAGTAGCAGATGAGGCCATCAGCAAAAGCGACTTCTGAGGATGTGGTTAGATAATACTCAGTGAGCAATGTGCTGACCTTCCTCCCAACCAGTCAGTCCTGTCTGAGAAACAACCACCTTGGGTTAGGAACTTGGCTGGGGCCAGACACAGAGAGCTACTGTTGACTCACTATAGTTTCTGCCTGCTCTAGAGGCTGCTATTATTGATGACGGCTATGCCCAATATGATCAATTATTTTATTTGTGTATGCTTGTGTGTGCATGTGAACATTGTTTGTCTACCTCAACCTGGAGCTCTCCAGTTCCTCTAGGCTAGCTGCCCAGCTGAACCCAGGGTCCTCCTCCCTCTGCCTTCTCAGTACTGGGATTCTAGATACGTGCTTCTCTGCCTGGCTCCTTTCCTTTTTTCTTCTATCTTTCTTTTTGCCATGGGTGCTGGGGATAGAACTCAGATCCTCACGGTTTTACAGCAAATGTTTTACCCTCTAAGCTGTCACCTTATCTCTCCCATAATATGTGTGAGATAGGTTCAAACACTGGCTCACTCCCCTAGTAGTTACAAGCTTTTTAGAAGCAAATGTCAAGGTTCCCATATCCATTCATTTTATTGTAGTAAAATATACATAACATCAGATCTATCAGTTTAGCCATTTTCAAATGAACTGTCATATAACCATGGCCACTGGCCATTTCCAGGGCTAGTTCAGAATCCTCAGGGATACTCTACCCATGTCATGAATACTCCCTTCCCCTCTGTTCCTTAGCTCTAGGTGCTCTCTGTCTATGTTAATCTCTCTCTTCTGGAAAAGCCATATAAACATGACTGTCCAGTATTTGTCTTTTGGTGTCTGGTTTCGTTCACTCACCCTAATGTCTGAAGAATCATTGGTATTGTAGCATGCATCAGGATTTTATTACTTTTTCATGTTAAATAGTACCCATGGATATACACCACATTTTGTTTATCCACTCATCTGGGGCAATGGATATTTGGGTTGTTTCTACCTCTTAGCTGTATGGGGCTTTGAGAGTGACGGGACCTTTCCTAGCTCGGTTAGGCAAGACCCAAGGATCAAAGATGCCACACTTGTGGTCATCAAAGCATGACCTGGGGCAGTGGTTCTAAGTTTGTTTTCCCATCATAAAAAATTAGAGATGTGCTTCTCATTGGAATAAGCAAAGTTGAAGCAGACTTTTTAAAAATTATTACAGCAATGCAGGCCAGGGAAATGCCTCAGCAGGTGAGAGGTGCTTACTGCCAAGCATGTTACCCGAGTTTGACCTTCCTGACCAACATGGTGGAAGAATCAAAAGAATCAACTCCCACAAGTTTTCCTCTGACCTCCACATGTGTACACACACACACACACACACACACACACACACACACACACACACACAAATGTAATGAAAGATTTGAAAAAGAATTATTATTGAAAAGGGAGAAGTTGAGGAAATGTAAGAAATGAAGCAAAACTGAGAATCTTGTGAGAGTTGGGAGGGGTTTCAAAGAGGGAAAAAGCTATTGTGCTTCCTTGATCTGGGGGTTTTATAGTGCAATGGAAGAAACTACATGAAGGCTGGGATGACGTGTATTGAGGTTGACCAGTTCTCTGGGATATCATGGGTTGAGCCCCTGAGCAGGCCGACATAGTCTATGTATGTACTCCTAGCCCAACAGAGAGATGATCACAAGTTGCCCACTCAGGTAGGTAGGTGACGCCTCATTTTGGTCACCTCGGACCCCAGCGTTGTCCTTAACTGTGTGGTGACTATTCATTGCTTAGCCAGCGTCACTTTCCTCTGACCTTGCAGGTGTCTCACGTGCTGTCAATTATCCTAAGCTCTCTTCGTTCTCACATTTACATAACCAGCTTGTTCCTTTACCATGGCAAGAAGTTAACTGTCTCAGACACCAAGATGGCCCAATATCTCTCGGTTACCTCATATTTAGCTCTTTGTCATAGATGATAGATAGAAAGATAGATAGATAGGTAGATAGATAGATAGATAGATAGATAGATAGATAGATAGATAGATAGATAGACAGACAGACAGATAGAATGGTGCCTTATATGCTTACTTGTTCCTCTGGGGGTTCGGGAGACAGCCAACTTGCCATTACTGGCCCAGAGCTCTGTCCCTCCTCTTATCTTGGTTATCTCATCACATACAGCTACAAGTCCGTTTATTCATCTTCTTCAGTGTCTCACTTTGAGACACCGAGACCTCTAGTCTTCCTTCCGACTCCAGCTTCTTCTTTCACTGGAGCATGTATGAGCAACTTGTAGTTTTCACAATGGGTCTTTTCCCTTACTATCTGCAGAAAGATGTCTCTTGCCTCCCTATTTTTAAAGGGGGGGGGGTTATAATATCTATTTCACAGAGTTGTGAGGATATGGTAATTAGTATATACCAGGTGCTTAACAATAAAAGTTCAAATATTACTTTGAAGGCTTAAGGATGGGAATGTGAATACGAAGGTAAGCCAATTCTCTTCCTCTTCCCTGTTTCTTCTGATTTCTTTGTCACAATCTCCTGAGTGCACAGCTTAGCTCTTACAACAGTGTATGGAAGGACATTTCTCTGAAGATGAGATTTGTGGTTCTGAGAGGAGGGTTCGGGGGCTGGGTAGGAGATAGAAACAGATTTCCAGTTTCCACAGGTTGCTAGGCCAAAGAATCTTTATTGGCTGAAAGATCTACTTTTTCCAAAACAGCCAGAGAACTTAGAGCAAAGATAGAGATCTTTGAAACGCGATTCTCCTTGTTGCAAAAGCCTTAAGTGTTCAGATCTGGGCCATGGGGACTGGAAAATGAAGATTCTTATCTCCCTTCAGTTCTTTTCTTCTTTCTAGGGCATGTGCTTTCTTCCAAACTCAGTAGGGCAGGGCAAAGGGCTGGTTTTTTTTTTTTTCCCCGTAACTTAAAAGAAGTATGTATCTCAAAGGATCTTGAGGACAAAGAATCGATTTATCTGAACTCTTCCTGTGGGATCTAAGCAGTACAGAGCTTCTAGAAACATCTTCTGAGCCCGTCTCTTTGGAAGGAGAATGCAAAGTCAGCTTGAGGAAAATGCCTAGCCAAGGTCATAAAAAAAAAGAGGTTAGTGGGGAGTAGGGACCAAGCACTTTGCCTCTAGCTGAGCTCCACCTTTTGCTGCTTTTTAAACCAGCTGGTATCCAGCTGACTTTCCAAACTGAATTGTAAGGAGAAAAATCGAGATACCCTTATTAAAAGGGTTTCCGGAAGTTCCCATTGGGAGCTCCACTCATTACTAAGTCCTAAACTGGGTACTACCAAGGATAAGAGAAGGAAATAAAGTCAGGCTGACTGGGCACCCTGGAGAGAAGAAAGAAAATTAAAAATAGTGTGAGAGGGTGTCTCGGGGTAAGTCTGTAATTGGTATAGGCAATTTCTGCCTCCTCAAAGAGACATCTGCATTCCAATCCTCAGAAAATGTCAGTGTTATTCTGTGTGGTGGCAGATTGAGTAATATAATGCTTTCTATGACAAAAGATGTGACTCAGCAAAGTCTTGATGATGGGAACTGATGCTAGGTGGTCCAGATGGATCCTAACACAGTCCCAGGGGGTCTTCATAGGAAAGAAGCACTAGAGGCTTAGGAGGGAACAGTGTGAGGGTCCAGCATGCTCAGAGAGGTTACAAGTGAATTGAGGTGGCCTCAAGATGAAAAACCCCTAAAGTTACCAGAACTGGGAAGAAACAAGTGCCGTTGGAGGGAATGTGACTCCATCACCTCCTTCTGCATGGGTGTCAGGCTGGACAGCTAGGTGAAGTTAGAGCCGAATCTCCTTCCTCTTTTCTCTAGCAGAAGGGCTCCTAGAAGCTGACATCATCCATGCAGCTGTTGCCAGATGCAGAAGTTACTTTTTAAGGAATCTGGCATTGAGTGTTGGGTGAGAATCTTTGTAACATTCCTATTCAGCAGGATGCTTTCACAGCAGTTCTCAACCTGTGGGTCATGACTCCTTTTGGGGGTGGCGTCTAATGACCCTTTCACAGGAGTCATCTAAGACCATTGGAAAACACAGATATTTATGTTACGATTCCTAACAGTAGCAAAATTACTGTTTTGAAGTAGCAATGAAAGTAATTTTATGGTTGGGGGTCACCACAACATTACAGAACTGTATTAAAGGGTCACAGTGTTAAGAAGGTTGAGAACCACTGGTTTAGGGGTTAGGGGGATTGCTCAGACATTAAGAGTTTGTATTGCTCTCTCAGAGGATCTGACTTTGATTTCTAGTATCCATGTTAGGTGGCTAACAATAACTTATAGCTACAGCTCCAGGAAATCTGACACCTTCTGGATTCCTTTGGCAACACACTCATGAGCATGAACCAGACCCACACATAGGAACTTTACACACATGCACATGCAATTTTAAACTCTTATTTTTAAAAGCTTGGTTGATAGGGATCCTCAGAAGAAAGAGAAGAAGGACTGGGAGGTTAACAAAACTTTTTTCCATGGATTAAAATGTCTTAAATGATGAGTCAAAAAGAATATTTTCACTTTTCAAAACTGATGTTTTCCAATATCTGTTACAGTGATGCAAAACTGACTAGCAGTAATTGAATCTAAAATTTTCATAATCTACTATGCATTGACTATGCTTCTGTAATAGAATTAACAACAACTGTCTTTCTGTCACGAAAAAGTAGCATAATTCATTGAATCTATCTGTATAGAAGGTGATTTTTACTCATTAATTACTGGAATGAACCCCCGCCATGGATTGCTTAGAAAGAAATCTGTGTGAACGTTCTTTGGAACGAATTGCCAGACGAAGACACGTTCAGTTAAAAGCTGTGCCCTTTTGGAAGCATTTTGATACTGAGCTCTAAATTGCTCTTTGGAAAGACACTATGGACACCCTAGCAGCTGTTACGATCAGCTGTAAAAACTGAGTAATAGGAGCACCAAGAGAAGACAATTGTCAGTTTGGTAGGGGATTTATGCTACTTAACATTGTACATAGTTTAGGTTCCCATGCTGCGAGATTTTTTTTAAAAAAATAGTGTCACCATCTATCTTTACAACTTTATACACACAGTTGTTCCGATAGAATTCAGACATACCTAGTTTCATCTTTCTTTTGCACAGCTGTTTGTGAACAGTGTGAAGAATGATCTATGACAGTGGTGCTCTCAGTCTGGAATGAGAGTTTACTCAGTATATAGCAGATAAAGGTCAAAGAATAAATGGAAGTAGTAGCAGACAGAGAGAAGCAGTAGGTGGCTAACAAAATGTCACCAAATCAGACCCCCAAAATATTCAGCAAAGACAACTGAGTAGCCAAGGAAACATTACTAACATGGGGGAATTGACTTGGGGGGGGAGCCCTGTGGATACAACCACCCGGGTTCCTAGTGGAGAAAGCTTGGGGTGGAGCAGAGTGTTTCTTTGGGTGAGACTCTGAAGTGAAAAATGAATCCTAGCAGGGAGATACCATTATCCAATTGGGTGCCTATAGCAATCCAGCAGAAATGACTGGGGAAGACTGGCTGAAACCGTCATGCTGGAGTTCCAGTTGGATGGGCTCAGGCAGAGCAGAGTCATCTTCCCGTAGATCAGCTCCAGGCCACCACAGCCAGTTTCATATCATGAGATAAACAATAGCAAAGCTCGCTGGAAACGGTTCACCTTCTCACTGTTCTCTAGAGCACAGTGTTATCACTCTTGGGCTCTTTTCATGTTTTCCTTTCTCCCTGTTACACAGTTGAGGGTTGGCCTGACCCAGGACAGAGGGTTCTGTGGGACACTTGACATAAACATACTTGGGTCTGAAGTAGGGGGAGACAATCCCATTTCCAGAGATGGTGTCTTAGTGAGCTCCAAACTGCACATGCCAATTGCCAATGGAATGCACATTATACCATTCACAGTCCTGTCAATCCACTTCAGCCTTCCCCGAAACAGCACAAAACCTACCATCCGCTACTTTTCAAAGCTGTATCACACATCAAGTCTTTACAACAGCAGCTAGGTGGACACTTTCCTTCCTCTCCTATGATCCCTCCGTCAGCACTGTCTCACCCTTCTGGGCCACACCCATACTGTTCTCAGAATGAAGGCTGTGGTCCATTTTTAATTTTGTCCTACAGAAGGAGCCCGTCATCCTTCCTCACCGTGCCTTGGCTTTCTCATCTATAAACTGAGGAAGAGTAATGGAGACCTGACGATTTTTAAGCACCGTTACCTTTAACAATGTAGTCAGTCTTCATATGTGAGTCACTCTACAACCACAACCGTAATCTTTGAACTTCCTGAGGCCGCAGTTGTGTTTGAGAACCTGATGAAGTCTTTTGGCCCTAGGACCTCCCCAAAGATGGATTTAGAAATATAGATATCTAATAACAATGTGGTTAATGAAATCGATGTTAGAAGTCCAAGGTTAAAAAGTTGACTGCTCAAGTCTCTGCTTGTTTCGGTGTTGGATGTAGCAAGAAGGGTCTCCGCCCCGTGTCTGTCTGTCTGTCCGTCTGTCTGTCCATCCATCCATCTACCTATCTACATATATTACTGGGAATTATGTTCAACCAGAAGCTGATGAGACTTGCAATAGGTTCTGTGGGCTTGCTCTGGAACTCCAGAATGGTTGTCAATGCTCTCTAGTTGCCTCTGCTATTAAGTCTCTATTCATAGCAACACTTCAGAAAGATGATGGAGAAGCTTTCCAAACTCCTTTGGAAACAGGCCCTGGCTTTTCATCCTTTATGCCCCATTAAACATCAGGTGCATCTTGCTGAATCTGCCCTAGAAGCTTGTGATTTTAGATTTCCTGAGTGAGAGGACTGCAAACGGTTGAGCAGTCATGATGGACTGTCATTTCTCAAAGTGAGGACATGGGTGTTTAAGAGATTAATTCCTGGCACAGGAGCACACTGGGAGAGAATAAATTAGGCCATTTTCAAATAAGACCGCATTGTCAGAGAACACATATATGATTTCTAAATGGCGAGGAGGGGGTTTTACATATGTTTCTATTTAAAATACTTCCATTGACAGCTGTCAGCATTTCTATGTAGCAATTTTCCTGATGGGGAAAACATTTGTTCCTGTTCCTACCCCTCAGGATTGTGCTGCCTTTTTGAGATTATTGGAATAGAGAGCTGGGGTTTGCCTTCCATCCAAACAACTGCATGTGGATATATGCTCCCTGCTTTTATTTATTATTTATTGCTCCTGATTGAATTTATTTATGGATTCTCTAATGTGTTCATTGGCCCATGTGTCCATTTTTGATTTATTTTTATTCATTGAGAATTTAATAAACATATATAATAAAATATGACCATATGCACCCCTCCAACTCCCCTCCATATGTCTCCCAACTTCGTTTCTCTCCTCCTCCATTTCCTCAATCTTCTTCTCCATAACCCATTAAGTCTAATTAGTGCTTCCCATATGTGCAGGGGCATGGGGCCATGCACTGGGTGCTCCTTGGTTTTAGACTGTACATTTTCTCCTCTGTATCTGCTACTTTATATTAATGCAATACACAACGCTTACTATGAGGGCTTTAACTCTGTATTGGCATTTGACTTATTTCTTTCTTTAAGGCCAATATTGGATGCAGTTCGGTCATAAAGCTAAGAGTGCTGACTGAATCCTTTCGCCTAACATTATATGCCTTAAAGTCCTTCATGCATCTGCCACATAAGCAAATAGACAGGCTCATGGCCACAGTACCCAGTGAGAAGAATTTAATTCATATTGTTGCTGCTGTTTCTGGTAATGCTGCCATAACTGCTGACGACATCCACTTGCGTGGAGTGAAGGTCTGACTCAGGCTGTTGATGACTTCCGTTTTAAGGGGTCTGTGTAGCTCTCAGTCATCTCTGGGTTAGTCAGGCTTGAATCATCTCTCTATAGCAGTCATTGGGCTAAATTTCATGAAGCACAGTTTTGGGTTTATTTTGTTCAAGCTTATTCTTCTGAAAAATGAAAAAAAGCAGCCTAATTTGATATATTGGCTTAAATTGGCCTGCCATGAACCTGAACGTAAAGGACAATGACTTGGCTTAATTAAGTATCTCTGACTCAGAGAACCGAACCCTGGATTCAGGACAAGGTTGGTACCTCCTGGTAGAAATTCTCATTTGGATCATTTCCATAAAGTGTTAGATTGTGTTCCAGACCCTTCCCTCAGGATCAAGTTTCCAAGGCAAAGGAATGAATAGCAGAGTCCCTTACTTGGAGCTCTTCAGCAAGTTGGGCACTTAAGCTTTTTCTAGCTTTCCTTTTAGTGAGAAATAGGTTAATTTTGTGATTGAAAGGGGCTTTCAATATCAACTCCCCCACTTCAATAACAAGCTATTCATTTTCTGCTCCCCATCTCTCTTTCCTTCCTCCTCTCCTTCTCTTCCTTCCCTCCCTCTCTTCTCTCCTCTGTTCCCCTTCCCTTTCTTTCTTCTTTCCCTCTCCCCACTCCTTCCTCCTCTCTGCCCTCCATTCTTCCCCCTTTCCCTCTGCATACACTCTGAAAACATCTTCATCCAAAACATATAATTATTCATTCACATGAGGCTACATGCTAGATAGTTTTGCTATCTTGTCTGGAAAAGGTAAACACACAGCAACAGAAATCAGGTCAGTGGTTGCCAGGGACTGGTGTTGGAGAAGAGGTACTAGAGAAATGTTGACAGCAACGGAGATGCTCTCAGTCTTGATTGTGGTGGTGCTCACACAGCTGTGTCACTTGTCTGGGGCTGCCACAGCAAAACATCACTAACTGGTTGGCTTAATCAACAGAAACTCATTACCTGACTGTTATGGAGGCTGAAAGTTCCAGTGCTTATGGGCACTCTAAGACCTCTCTTCTTTGCTTACAGAAAGCTGTGTTCTTGCTGTATCCCTGTGTGGCTTTTTCTTTGTGCATAAAACTGTTGGTGTCTTTTCCTCTTTTGTAGAGGGCATGAGGTACACATGCTTATAGACAGCAACGGAAAAGCCAGAAATGTTAAACACACAGGCTCTCTTTAATGGAAGAGATGTACATACCTGTTTTCCATCCAGAATACTGAAAATGGATGTGTTAATAACCTGGTAATCTTTGTTATTCTGTAAAGCCAGGCCTCACCCCTAATCCTCCTTATCCCGAGCATTGTTTCTTAGTCATTACAACCTACTCTTATGAGAAAGGGCCCTTATACTTTGCAAAAGAGTTTGTTCTTCTGCTTATTACAAACCCTTCCTTCCTACACTCTTAGCCTGAGCGTTGTTTCTCAGTCAACAGAATGCATTCTTACGGAAGAGGCCACAGGCGCTCTACAGAAGATGTGTACTTTGCGAGGGAGGGAGTTTCAATGCCTTAAGCTTTGTTGTGACAACTGTTGTGAGGAAACTTTCCCCCCAAGTTTCACTGTGTTTAAATATGTAGAAAAATAAACTGTTGGGGTCAGACTCCAGAAGTTTGAACCAGCTTAGCTAAGTAAGTCATGCTGAACCGTGTTTCCCTCTTGCTTCTTCGTGGATCATTTCACTGTCAACAGTAGTGTTTGCTGGGCGTGCCTCCCCCCGACTCTTCCTCTAAAGCCATCAGACTATTGGGTTAGGATCCCTTCCCTTATGACTCTATTAAACTTAGTTACCTCCTGAAAGGTCAAGTCTCTAAATACAGCCATGCACTACATAATGGTGTCTAGACAACAATGGGGCACATATTCAATGATGGTCCCATAAAATGATGTCAGTCAGTCTCATCATGGCATCTCAGTTTATAGAAATAGGTTCTGGTGTCTACACAATGACAAAGTCTCTGATGAAATGTCTCTCGGGACATATCAGTGCTGTTGGTGATTACATGGCTGCTCTTCAGTCATTTGGGATTTAGAGCTTCAACATGGAGATTTGGGGCCCATACAGTTTAGACCATAACAACCATATAATTAAAATATGTAGAGTTTTATACCTAAAAAGAATGCATCTGCTTTGTGTGTATTATACCTCAATAAGCAACATAAGCATTAGTCATCATGTAAAAATGACTATGCACTTAAAACCGGAAAACACATTGTGTAACTATCCAGGAAAGTGTAAGTCGTTTGTTTTTAATGACATTCATGTTTTAAATGAAGAACCATGACAAAGAAACAAGAATCACAGGCCACTCCCACTGGTTGTGCTGAACAAATTACATGCCCCATCCAAGTGATACTGCTTTTGGCTCTGAATTGTGATTAGTAAACAGAGCAATTCAGGGCAGAGCATTCTTGTGGAAGAAATCTGTAATGTAGGTTACATTAGAAATCCATCGGGATGGGCTTGTCTGGAGAAGCAGATGGAGTTTGTTGGTGATAGCCAAGTTCATGTTGTTTTTCTATGTACCTTGTTTGGGAGATTGTTGAGGTCAAGGTTGAAATAATTTAGGACAGATTTTTAGGGCAAGTAGCCAAATATAGAGAGCATACGACTTTGGCTTAAATCTTGGATTTAGATGAATCAAATTGAAAAGTCAATTTCTCTGGATCTTTATTCTCTCACCTAGAAAAGGGGCTCATAAAAGCTGGCGTGCAGTGTTATAGTGAAGACATGAAACAAAAAGCAAAAACCATAGGTGTAGGGATTGTCATTCGAAGACATTTTTTAAAAGATTATTATTTTATTGTGTGGAGGTGTTTTGCCTGCATGTTTATCTGTGTGCTACATGCATGTGGTGCCTGTGGAGGCCAGAAGAGAGTGTTGGATCCCCTGGAACAGGAATTACAGAAAGCTGTGAGTTGTCACAGAGGTGTTGGGAATTCCTCAACCACTGAGCCATCTCTCCAACCTCCATCCAGTAGGATATCCTTGATATTTGGTATTGAGCGTGGGTGGTACAGCAGATTTATAATGGGTCAAGTACAAGGATGGTGAGAGACAGACTAGTCCAGTCTCTGAGGTTGATATAGTCTAGCACCCTGGAGAGCTCCCTTTGAAGGCCCATGTCTGTGTCTGTGGAATGCTGGAAGACTTCTCTCCACTAGGACCCCAGAGCTGGGTAGTCTTTGTTGGAAAGGTCTTCACTTCTTATGATAAATTTAGTACTCAAGGAGCCAGGGACCTCATTATTCACCCAAGAATATTTGGATCCTGAGTCAGAAGGAAAAAAGTATTTCTTCTAAACTAAATGGAGTTTTCACAGGATCCCCCAAGCTGAGTAGCAGTAGTTCAGTTAGAGATGAATAAAAATAACAAGAAGTGTTAATATGTCCACTGCTTGATATGTAGTGCTCTATGTTGAAAAATTAGATGCCTGCATATTGATCTGGTTTTGTTTATTGTTTTGCTTTCCTAGACAGGTGATTTAAGGCAAACAGTTGCTCTTCTTTTGGTTTAATTTTCTTGATTATATGAAAGAATTTTGAGTTAAAGGACTCATCATCATCATCATCATTATTATATGTGTGTGAGCTCATGTGCATGCATCTGCATGCCACAGCATGCATGTAGACATTGGAGAAGAACTTTCAGGAATCGGTTCTGAGGGTCAACTCAGGTCATCAGGCTTGCAGGGAAGTGCTTTTGCCCACTGAGACATCTCACCAGCCATCTAGAATCTCATACAGTTTGAAAATGGAAATGACATTAATCCGTTTAACATAGTATTTGCTCCATGGCAAAGCCTGTGTTGTGTGCTGAAAAGTTAATCAATGAGTCAGATACTGACAGACCTATCCTGGCTTGAGCTGTTATCTCATCCAGGATCAATTCATGTTCATTGATTTTTATCTGTGGTGTAGAAGACATTTTAATTTTTTTGCATGGCAGAGTTAGGTTAAAACATTACAAAAAAGCAGGCATGATGGCACACACCAAGCACATTCCAGTACTTGGGATGAAGATTGTTAAGTTCTAGGCTAGCCCAGGCTACCTCGTAAGCTCTGTCTTAAAAACACAAAATGAAACTAAACAACAACAAAGCTAAGTAAAATAAAGCAACTCTGAAGTTTGAGGATGAGCTGAGACTTAACAGATAAGCACACGCTGTATATTTAAGTACAATCAAGTTCTCAACTCAGTTCTAAGAGGCGCAGGACAAGAAATACAGCACTAACTTCAAGCACCTGACCCATCACTGCGTTCAGCTCCAATCTGGACATCTCACAGGGCGATCGTTCCTTTCACGGTCAGTTCCACTCATTTGGAATCAGCCAGGAAATAAACTCCAGGATGTGTCTTTGAAGAAGTTTCCAGAGTAGCTTAACAGAGGTAAGACTCACCCTGACTATGGGCAGCACCATCTCATAGGCTAAATATGAAGAAAGAGAGGAGGAATCCATGTGGGCATCCAACATTCCTCTCCCCGCTTCCTGACAATGGCTACCAGGTGCCCCACTCCCCAGCCACTATGGTTACACCACCATAATGGGCTGTGCTCTCACACTGTGAGCCTTTCTGGAGTTTTGAGGGTTTTTTTTTTTATCATCACAGCAATGAGATATACAAATATACATAGATACACAGTAACAGAAGTCACGAGGTGAGAAAAGGCTTGTGACTTTTCTCTGTCCCTAAGATCTGTCCACATGGCTTTACAGTGTGAATGGTAAGATGGGAACTACTTCCTTAATGTGTTTGGATTGCAGCTCCTCATTCATTCCCCTTCCACTTGCTCCTTTGAGAGCAGAGTGTGTCTCACACAACGTGGTATTTATTTTTTTATACCTAGTCCATAAATCTTGGAGTTGCAAGTGACAAGCAATTTAATAAATTTGGAACAACACCCGACTCGACAGAAGTAAATGTTAACAGAAGACATAGTTTTTGTTGATAACCAGTAAGCTAGCTAGTTAGTACCAAGGTCATCGTGGGCTATGTTAGTAGAAGATGTGGACCCTGGGCAGTAAAAGAATTCAGTTCTATATCAGATGGCTGAATTCCTAAGCAGGGTATACTGTTCTAGATAGCACTTGTAAGGAGAGATGGCAAAGCTGGAGATTATCCAAAGAAGAATGGACAAATGGGTGGCAGGACAACGGAGGGGTTAGCAGCATCCACTTTAGAGTCAGACTTGATCAGTTCCAATCTTTGACACTTACCATGTCACCTCAGAGAAGTCACTTAATCTACTGCAGGCTCGGTTTTCTCACCTATACACTGAAACTAATAGCAGCACCTATCTCATGGGCTGCCAAGGATTGTAGCTATGATGGTATATTTTGATTGACAGTTGAAAGAACTGGCGTTTAGTCTCACATGTTGAAGATTTGGGAACTGGGGTTGGTGCGAATAGGAAGTGATAGATATCTCTAAGTATTTGAACGGACGTCATTGGGAAATTTTAGTAGAATTACTCTCATTAGGTTCAAATGACAGAATTCAGTCAAAAAGAGATTTGTAAGGAATGAGATGAAATAGCTTCAACACATGACAAAATTTTTTTTGATAGTTCAAATTGATGAAAACGGAACCCAAGCCTCTAACGAGGTGGTGGTGTTCAGACCGAAGCGAGCTCAGGTGCCTGATTTCTGTGTCTTGGGGATGGTACAGAGGGGAGCCCTGTACTGGTCCCTGGCCAAGTGAGTTTGGACTCTGAGGGGTCCTCAGACTGTGTCTGAGAATAATCTAGGGGTTGAGCTCAGGATTCACTACCTGGCAAGCACCTTAGCTGATTCTGATAAACTAGTCTCCGGTAGGCTGTTTTGCTCCCATGGAACTGGAGGATGGGGGCTCCTTTCCCCTGTGTTAGGCCAAGATTGAATTCCACGGTGAAAGTTCTTCAAGGAGGGACAGGAAAACAAGCAAGGACGACTGAGGGTGTGACTCAGTTCAAGAAGCTTGCCTAGCAAACAGAAGTTCTGAATTGGATCCGCAGCGCTACAAAAACGGGGTGTGGCGCATACGTTTAACCCCAGCACTCAGAGGGTAGAGGCTGAAGGAGCCCTGCTGCAGTAGGATTATTCAGAGGGTCAAAATCAAGGTCATCCTCAGCTACGCGGCTGATCTGAAGCCAGCCAAGGCTACATGAGACCCTGTCTCAATAAAGGAGAAGAGAAAAGAAAGAGGAGAACACAAGTGGCAGGCACATTTTGGAGGTACTCGGTTAGAAGGAGCTGTCGAGGTCAGGAGTGTAACGAGAAGGCAAGGGCAGTGTGTGGAGAGCTTTAGCAGCCAGTGAGAGAGCTGGCAGGTCACCTAGCTAGGTCTCTGTGACAGATGAAGCACTCACGAAGACTCTCCATGTGGAGGGATGAAGTAAATGATGACCCAGTACTCCTTCCTTCTGTGTTGTGGGTTGATGGAAAATGTCCCCCATAGACTCCTGTGTTGAACACTTGGTCTTCAGATGGTGGCAATGTTTTGGAAAGTTGCGTCACCTACATAAGACGGGTCCCAGCTGGAGAAAGTGGGTGACTGCTATGTGTGGGAGTAGGGGTGAGGTCTATAGCCGAGCCCCACGTCCTGTCTCCTCTCTGGTTCCTGATCCTCCCAGATGTGGGCAAATTCTTGCCTCCCGCCTTCCCAGCCACCATGGACTGTGTCCCTTTAAACCGTGAGTCACATGAACTGTTTCCATCTTCATTTGCTTAAGGCGGGTTCTTTTTCACAGCATGGGACAGATGACTGATGCTCTCTCTCAGTGTTCTCGAGCCAGGGCTCTGGAGCTTGAATTGTCAGCTTTTCATCACGCCTGTGCCATACTTAATTATACAATGTGTGGCTACCGGCTCCAAACCTTAATGCTCCCTTCCATTCACAGTATACAGGAAGGTGGGGCATTCTGTGACATCATTCTCCCAGCTCCAGAGGACACAGGAAGCACTCAGAGGTGCATTCAACACAAAATTGAAACATCACAGGACTGGAAACCAACAGCCAAAGTTTTCTCTTAAATGACAAGTTCTTCTGTCTATGGCTAACCCAGCGTCTGGCAAGTCAGCACTTTCGTTTCTGCCTCAAGGCAATCCTTAAGTTAATTAGCTACGATTATTAGCCCTGCTGCAGCAGAATGCACAGTCACAAAGGAAGGAAATGAAGGCACCAGGGAGAAGCAGTCAGTCGGGGGTTCTGCTAACGGCTCATGGTCGCACTGACCAATTAAGCCCCACTGCAAACCCCTCCAAAGCCCAAAGCAAAACTGACCCCAGAACACAGAGACAGCAAAGGACAATTTGAAGTGAAAAATGTGTACTCACACAGTGTTCTCTCTAATGTCCTCCCGCATTCTGAGGCAATGAGATGTCCCCGAAGATGGATTCCTGTGGGAATAAATCACAGCAGGCAAGAAGAACAGTGAGGCTTGTTAGAAGCTTCGGTTGGAAGGCTTCTTCTCTTATTAGGTGTGTGATTTGGGGCCAGTCGGTTCCATTACCATGGAATGAAGATAGAGACACCAACTTCAAAAGGTATAGGAACTTTCTATGGGCAGCACTCACTGCCCTGTGCTCTGAATTAGATGCATAAAGCTGAGTTCCTGGCTCCCCTCTCTGTGACTGGTTCTCTTATTGGGCCAATGTACAGCTTGTTGACCCTAACACTGCCTTCATGAAGACACCAATAAAGTTTATTTCTGCTAAACTAGGACTAGTGTCGGTCAAATCTGTCTAAAGTTACCCATTTTTACAGAGACACTATCATGACTGTTAAGTGGTTAGGAGTTGTTTTAGTTTCCTAGGGCTGTCATAATAAGGTACCAAAAATTGGGTGGCCAGAAACAGAAATCTATTCTCTCATACTTTTTAGAGGCTAGAAGTCTGAACCAGAAATGTTAGCAGGGCCATGCTCTCTGACTTCACTAGGGAAAACCCTCCCACATATCTTCTAGTTTCTCATGCTGGTGTGCCCTAAATGATTCTCCCTGGTTCATAAACATACCAGCCCAGGCTCACTGGGACTTGCTTCCCATCTGTCTTCAGGTTGTGTTTCCTCTGTGTGAGAATTTCCCCCCTTTCACGTTATACCCACTCTCGTGGGTCTATCTTAACAACCCTTATTTCCAAACTACTGTTCTGTGTTACATTTGAAGGATTTGGACTTTAATGTATCTTTTCGAGTGAGCACGAGATGAAATAATGTTGAAGGTTCAACCACGGAATCACCCAAATCCATGAATTAATGTGAATATGACTAAACTCGGGGCAACATTGTGAACCTCCTGACATAGAGCAGCACACAGCAAATGGAATCATCAATGAACAATTTTCATCGGAAGAGTAATTAAATCTGAGCCTGGGTTTTAATTGACTTCAATGCGTAAGAAATATGGAAAATAGAAGAAAAAGCAAATCAAACAATGGAACAGGCTGGCAAACCACAAATGTACAGTATGATCAAGAGCAAAAACATATTCATAATTGTACTGGGATAAATGAGATAGGCTGCCTCAGGAAGTGTTTGTGATAAGAATATTGAACATGCTGGATGTGGTGGTGCGTGCTTGCAACCCTGGCACTTGGGAGGCTGAGGCAGGAGGATTATGAGTTTGAGGTACATACTGAGACCCTGCCTCAAAATCCCTAACTAACTAACTATAAACCAAAACCAAAGCCAAAATAACAAACATATATATGTTGTGCGATATTTAATTTGTGTTCTGACAAATAAAGCTTGCTTGGAGTCAGAGGGTGGAGCTAGCCACTAGTTAACCATAGAGGTCTGGAGGTCTGTACAGAGAGGAGACAGGAAGTGGTAAGGTGGGGCGGAGAGAGGGTCCAGGTCCTTTTCGATGGAAGAACAGAAGAGGTAGGAACGGAAGAGGTAGCTGCTCCCCTGTTCTCTGATCTTTCAGATTTTTACCCCGATATCTGACTCTTGGTTTTTATTGATAAGATTAATTAGATTTACGCTTCATATACATAGAAGGTTGTGGCTCATTCTAAAGGACAATAAACCCAGTCCCTGTCATAAATCAAGAGCATAAGAAAAAAGAAACTGTTCTATACTGAAAAGGAAACTGAGTGGCTGGGAGACGGCTCAGTGGAGAAAGTATTTGTCACACAAACTTAAGGACTAAAATTTAGATCCCTAAATTTCACATAAAAACTTGGTGGTCATGGTGGCTCTCCCTCTCCCCGTATTCCCAGCATTCAGGGAGCCTGAGACAGATCTCACTAAGGGCAGGGTGGCTAGCTGAATTGGAAAGCTCCAGGTTCAGTAGGAGACCTTAACTCAAGGTAAACAAGTAGAGAGAGATTGATGAAGACATTTGATATCAGCCTCTGTCTTACACACACACACACACACACACACACACACACACACACACACTTAGACATGTGAACATAGACACATGCACACATACCACCTGCAAAGAGACAAGAAGTATTAGGACCAGATATGCCGTGTAGTCCTCGTTTGGATTCTGATTTCAAGCACTTGGAAATACACCACCATTGACTGGATCACGGAGGATACAAAGAACCCCTTGCTTTGCAGACGTGGTAAGAAGACTGGGGTGCTATAGGAAGATGTTTAAATTTCATATAATTTCTAGAGTTATTACACTTCATGATAATTTTATGGACGTTGGCTACCATTCTGTCTACTTTTTAGTATATTTGAAAACACACACACACACACACACACACACACACACCCTAAACCAAAAGAAAAGCATTTCCCCCCAAACAGCACATTCTGTAGTTCTTGGTCTAAGACCACGATTGTCCTCTTAATCTGTCCATAGAGTAACACTGATAACTATTGTACATTGCACTTATTTTCACACAGTTGTAAGAATTTTCTGTGTTGTAGCTAATAAGCCAATAAACCCCAGCAGGCGGATGTCCATTATCATCTCCACTTTACAAAGGAGGAAACTCAAGAACAAAGATTTTATGTCACCACTAAAGAGTATGTAGCAAGTGACTTGAGAAGCCAGAGTTCTAACTAAGTGGTCTCCCTCTAGCATATTCTGATCCAGTCTTTTTATACATCATGTTAGTTTTCCGGAATACACTGAACACACACACACACACACACACACACACACACACACACACACACACACGAGAGAGAGAGAGAGAGAGAGAGAGAGAGAGAGAGAGAGAGAGAGAGAGAGAGAGAGACTTTTTGTAAAGCACATTAGGCTTATGTTGCAATCTCTCCATCTCTGTATGATCCTATTTTCATGTACATGTGTCTAAGTTACCCATAACCCCTCCCCCAGCCTTCCTCCTCTACTACTACCTAGTTACCTAGTTTAGTTCTTTGTAATCTCTCTCATCAGAATTAGCTAGGGACGGTGACTCCTACATTTTTAGATCATTGTTCATGTGGGTCTGGATCAGGCTTTGGAAGTTGTATTGTTAATAAACATCTGTATGATTTTGGTGGTTTGTTTCCACTGCACTTTGAGATGGGACTGGTGTATTGCTGCCTGTAGCTGGCACCTTACTCTACCAAACGCTCCACCCAAGTGAACTACCTTAGTCTACCCTAATCACCAAGTCTGATTTCAAGTCCCTGTTGTTTGCTTTAGCATGGCACAGGAGGCAATCTGAGCAAATCAACTCAACCTAAACTGAAAATAACTCAGAGAATCTGCAAATTTTCAGTTACCCTTTCCAAAGACTTTCAACCAGTTTAGAGATGGGTTCATTGATGGAAGCACTCATATATTGATGACAAACATATACTGAGAACACACCATGACCTGGACATTGGTGACAGAAAGTAAAAGACTGCTTTTGCAGGTACTGTAAGAAGACAGGGATGCTGTAGGAACATGTCCACATTTCATATAATCTTAAAAATTGTCACACTTAGTGACAATTTTTTGGAGGTTGGCTACCATGCTGTCTACCTTTTAGTATATTTGAAAATGTTTCCATTAGAAATAAAGTCAACCTAAACCGTAAGAAAAACATTTCTACTTTCTGAAAAGCTCAGTACAGTGAATAGAATGGCCAATGAGAAAAGCTACCTTGAGCAAGTGCAACTGTACCCCTCTGCTTAAATAATGCTGTATGAAACTAGAGAAGGTTGAGTTGGAGACCCTGGGAAGTCTTAACCGATGTGTGTTTTTGGCAACCATAATATCAAAAGTTACATTAAGACAAACATGTTGAGTGGAATAGAAAGGCACCTTGGTGGCCTGAGTTTTGGCAGTGAGCAGGCCAGGTACCATGCTGACCAGAGGATTAAAACAATCTTGTGTGTGTACATGTGTTCATGTATGTGGGCACATGTATGGAGGTCAGAGGATAATGTCTGTGTCAGTCCTTAGTTGAGACAGTGAGTTCTCCTGGCTCTACCCCACCCTCATCTCACCACAGGACAGCTGAGGTTGCAGGTGACTACTATGGTGCTTAAGATTGCACAGCTTCTGAGGACCAGAGTCAGGTCGTCACACTTGCATGGCAAGTGTGTTACCCGCTGACCCATCTCCTCAGCCTCCAATCAGGACACTGATCCTTTCTGTCTGCCATTGCATTCCTGGTTTGGACTGTGGGACCACGAGAGTCCTCTCTAACTCTGACAGCCTATGAATGTCCAAGCCAATACAAAAATCCACTTTTGTGAGTCAGAATGTGGGAATGGGCCTGGCAGCTCGTGTTCCCTAAAGAATAATTTTAACTCTTGGTTTGTGCACTTGACGTTTCTTGGGGATGGAAA
>CABHPH010154991.1:0-29701 GCA_902168325.1 Peromyscus nudipes | reverse complement strand
CTTACTGTGCAGTCCAGGTTAGCCTATGTCTTACTGTGCAGTCCAGGTTAGCCTTAAACTCATGGTCCCTGTGGCTCTTGGCCCTAAGCACTAAGATACCTGACATGTACCCTCCGGCCCGGCTGAATTTGAAGCAACAGTAGCCATATTGAATTAGGGGTCCGTCCTACTTCCTGTAAGAGTTTATCTTGACTAATTATTGGCAGAAATGACTTTGTTTCAAACCAAACTCAAAATTTGAGGTGCCATGTCTAAAGACTCCTACAAAATAAATCGGGGGATGTGTAGTGGTGGGAAAAACTCAGCTCCCAACCTTTTTTTCCATCCTCCCTAATTTCCACTGTGAGTGGCAGCACGGCCCTGACCCTGAACTGACCCGAGCCTCCAAGTGATGTGAGTCCTTCTTACGTCCACCTATCTAATGGTCTACCAACAATGGCTTTCCTGTCACCACATCACTATTTCACCCATGTTTTAGTTGACATCAAAAGGCTTAGGGAGTCAAATCATGCACAAATGGTTTGCCAGCAGATGCTGACAGAAAAGAACTGAGGTGGGCCTGTCTGGGAGAACGCCCAGCCTCAGTCCACAATCCCCTAGTGACCTTGGAAACACCAGGGGATACTTTTCTGCCCAAATGAGGACAATTAGTTTATCCGCCATTGGCAACTCTGGCTATACTATTCAGTGGAGCAAATCTGGTCATTACGTTACTTACTAGGCATGCACTGAAACAGCGTCCTAGGTATTAAAAGTGATCCGTAGGTAGAACAAACAAGGGTAGTGGCTATCATCTGTTGTGAAAAAAAACAATTAGCACAGGGTGAGACCAATGGTAGTGGGTTCGGATCCTGCCTGCTGAGAGTGCTAGCTACTCGGGGGGCCTTGCCGAAGCTGTATCTGTTCTTTGAGTTGCATATCATTAACTTTAAACCATTTTTGTCACTCTGGCGTAAGAGTGTGAGGATTAAACGATTCCATAGATTAAAATATATATATATATATATTTGGCATGTACTGAGACTTTTGAAAATCCCCTTTCCTCTCCTTTTCTGCTGCCTGCCTGCCGGGTGTTTTATACGTATGTCTCCCACAGCTACTGCTGTGGCCAAATTAGGGGAAATGTTGCATTTGCTTTAATAATAATTGTACATGATGGCAAAGTACCAAATTAAAATAACGCGAACCAAGGAAGCGCTAATCCCACAAGGAAACAAAACTAAGATGGTATTTGAAGGTCAGCAGAACTGAATGTTTCTCCTGGTTGGCAACTCATCCCACTGGGTCTCAGTGCTGAATTTATAAAACCTAAGAACCTCACAGTTGTGAAACGAATTCCTCTAGGAAATAACTTTAATTAAAAATAAGAAGCTGTGAGGCTGGAGAGATGGCTCAGTGGTTAAGAACGTTGGCTGCTCTTCCAAGAGGACCCAGGTTCAATTCCCAGCATCCACATGGTGATTCACAACCATCTGTAACTACAGGCCCTGGGAATCTAACTCCCTCTTCTGGCCTCTGTGGGTACGGCATGCAGCCAAAACACCCATTCACTGAAAATAAAAATAAAGAGTAACTAAAAAAATTATTTTCTAGGGTTTGAAATGCAAGGGGTGCTGGAAATTTATCTCAGAATTATATGTTAATGGTATGTGGAGGCGTGGCCTTTGGGTAGGAACTTCGGGCTAGCTATGAGTGAGAATTCTTATTATAGAGTTAGTGGCTTCATAAAGCACATGTGGCCATCACAACATATGGATACTTGAAAATAGGTTTTTGGATTCTTTTGTTGTTTTGTTTTGAGACAGGGTTTCTCTGTGTTGTTTTGGTGCCTGTCCCAGATCTCACTCTGTAGACCAGACTGGCCTAGAACTCACAGAGATCTGCCTGGCTCTGCCTCTCGAGTGCTGGGGTTAAAGGCCTGTGCCACCACTGCCCGGCTTGGTTTTTTGTTTGTTTGTTTGTTTTTGTTTTTAAATAGTATTTTGCATGGAATTATTTGCAGTGGATTTTGGTCATTGTGATCTCTGAACATACTGGGCATTCATAGGATGGTTAGGTCAGTACTGTTAGTAATCGAAAAGAATAAGATTGTGATGACAAAATACAGTTGGATTGCTTTACAAAAAAAAAAAAAAAGAAAGAAAAGAGACCAGGGCTAGCATTTTTGTTTCAGGTGACATCCTCTGCCGTGTTGTAATGTGGCAACAAGACCTTGACCAGAAGCTAGCACCATGCTCTTGGACATCCCAATCTGCAGGATCATGCGTCAATTGACCCCCTCCTCTTTATAAATCACATGATCTACAATTCTGAGTTGTAGTCACAGAAAACAGACCAGGGTATCAGCAAGAGGCTTACAGATATATGCTTGTCATAAAATTCTGAGTATGTACTACACAGGAAATATATATATATACATATATATGTTTTTAAATTGTGAAAGTGGTTCCTGTTAGAGAACACAAATTGAATAAACTATAAATCATATGACCCGGGGATGTTTAGAATAATTCACTGCCAACTATTTCAACCTTAGCTGGCCTGTAGTTTGTCTTCTGCTTTCCTTTTTTTTCTCTTCCCTCTGCCTTTATTTTCTTTCATGGTGGTAGTTACTATTACTATTATCATTATTATTTGACTTTTGTTTTCTTATGATATACTTTTCTCCATCTCTGTTAATTTCCCTTTAAAAAAAGAATTTGTCGTGTGTGTGTGTGTGTGTGTGTGTGTGTGTGTGTGTGTGTGTGTGTGGTGTGTAAGGGGAGGGCAGATGCCCTCTGTGGTTATAGTAGAGTGTCAGTTAGTCCCTCTAGAGCTGGTGTCACAAGCATTTGTAAGCCACCCAACATAGGAGATTGGAACTGAACTCTGGTTCCAAGAGCAGCAAGCACCTTTAACTCCTGAGCTCTCTCTTCAACCCCTACTTTTTCCTTCTTGAATTGGCCCAAATACGGAATTGAAACGTAACTGCCAAGTATTTCATGTAACCATTTTTAAGTGAATGCTTATTTCATTTTCTTAATTAAGATTACTCTTGATACTCTTACTAGATGAGTTGGACATCCATGTCTGTCAAAAGCTCAGTTAATTAACACTGCTAACACTAATTTTTGATAGCTCATTGACTTTTCCTCCAGTGATATATTTTGCATCCACTGACATAGGATAGAGGAAGAAGGACATTAGTATGAAAAAAGAAATTCCTAGAAGCAGTGTGTGAATTTTCCATATTATACAGTCATGTTTTACATTTTCATTTTTAAGAGTGGAGATTGCTATTTGACCATACATCAGAAAAATCTTTCTGTATATTTTCAACATAATTTTCAAAACATGTCTGTAAGGGAACCAATTTGTCTTCATATTGTTACAGTGACTTTAACAACGCAAAGACAAAAGAGAATTCGGGGTCAAATCTGGCAGGGCAGCGTGGGGCAGGCTCCCCTCTTCTCTCTTCCCTCACAGAAACTGTAATTCTGTTTCTCATTTTTTCATCATTTTGGGAGACACCAGACTTCCACAGTCAATGGCTTCTATAATTTTTTCCTTCTAAGCTTTGTTTTAGCCATTCCTTCTATACAAAAATGTCACCTCCTGTATTTCCAACCCATTTTCACTTTCCAGGAGTTGAAAGTTGAATCACCATCTCTCTGATGGTCAAGTTGGTGAGACTGGCCAATCAACACTGAGCAAATGCATCTCTGCTCCCACAGCCTCTACTGACCCCAGCAGCGCATACACAAATGCTCTTTCCTCTCACTGTCTGGGACATGTGTGACTCTTCTGCCCCCTATTAGGCAGCCAAACGCAAAGGGCAGGGGCTCATGGCTCACTTACATCTTTAAACTCCACACAGGCCCTCAGGGGAAGAAAGGGTCAGCCCATCATCAAGCAGACCTGTAAGGGAGGGGAGGAATGACACATACATGTACAATGGAGATAACGATGTAAGCTCGAATGAATGAGCAGGAGAAAAAAAATATTAGTCAACAGCAACTACGAAAGGAGCAAGAAGGTTGTGGGTTCTCTTTGGGGGATTAAGACACAAAGCTGTAAGACCTCAGACTATAAAAAAATAAATAAATCTGCAATAAGTTTGTATTAAATCAGATCAGATTTGAAGACTAGAGGTAAAACGTTGTGTGTTTCTGTGTGTGTGCATGTATTTATGCACATGTAGGTAGGTATGCATGTGCATGAGTACATATGTGGTGGCCAGAGGTTGGTATTTTCTATTATTCTCCATTTTATTTTTTGAGGCAGGGTCTCTCGCGGAGCCTGGAGCTCACTGATCCAGTTAGACAAGATGATCACCATGCCCCAGGGATCTATCTGTCTCTGGGATTGCAGGCATATGACACTACACCCATTTTTTTTTTTATGTCAGGGCTTGGGATTTGAACTTGGGTCCTTCTGCTCCTGTAGTTAGCATTTCACTGAATGAGCTAGCTTTCCAGTCCCCAGAGATCAACCTTTCTGATGAGAAGTACACGTAGGAATAAAACCAACATTCATCACAGCAAGACTAATTGTCAAGCATTGTCTCAAGTAGTTTTAGTGAACAGACTTATTGAAAACTGAAATTTTCAAATGACCCTGTCCCTAGGTCTGAGGTATGAAGAGGTAGCCCAACCCAGGCTTGGTCACACAGCTTGTGATTGGAGGAGAAATGCAATGTGATGAGCTGTTATACAAAAAAAAATAATAACCCGAAGTCTGAGTGTATAAATAAATGTGATTACTGGGAAATACTGGAGTTATAAAGTACAGATGTGATTTAGTTTCATTATTTATTCCATCCCCACACACCCCACACATCTTTTAAACCTTATGCATCACCTCTCCCTCCTAGCATGAAGGCACGTGTAATCAGCCTCACTGTAAAATGATATTGCTGAGGTCTTGCACTTGGAGAACACAGCTGGAGACCATCGGAGCATCTTACCTTAAACAGCTGCTTCATTCACGAAGAGAGTGAGCAGAGGGTGAGTAGTTAGACAGAGCCTCAGTTTCCTCCTCCAGTCAGGACCTGCATTTGGGGAGGGAACTGGAGCCACAACGGGGACAGTTGTTTGCTGCTGCATTTGGTGGTCTCTCCCCAGCATCCCGTATCAAGTCTCATACCACGGTGCTTTTCTTCCCTACTGGAGCAGGATCCTTAAAATGAAGGCTGGGTCCCCTTACCCAGTGGGATCCATGAGCGCTGTGCTGTGTCACCACCACTCGGATGGAAGGCTGGGCGGTCAGTGTGGTCTCCGGAGCGTACTCCTTGCTGGGATCCTTGCCCCGGCAGTCATACAGCACGCAGGAGATGAGGAACACCAAAAGTAAGATGACGTAGCTTGCAACTAGGATGATGAGGTTCAAGGTGACAGGGTCGATCTCCAGGTAAAACTCCATCACCTCTCCCACGGTGGCGGCGGGGAAATGTGTCTAGGGAAAGGCATTTGGGGTCAGTTTGGGCATTTCAGGGAGCAAACACAAAGGCTACATTGACTCTGGAATAAAAATACAGTAATCCCCACTGCTCCAGGAAACCTCGGGGATTAGAGCTGCTCAGTTTAATAACTTAAGCTCTTTCTGTTAATACCACAGGCACCAACACTGGAGAGAAGAGTGCCGGAGGGAGAGGGAAAGGGAGAGGGAGAGCTGCCTGGACACAAGTGCTGCTGATGAGCGCATATCACACCAAGACAACAGTCACAAACCCAGATTGCCCTGGAAGACTGCGAAGTGTGTAGTGTTGTTAGCCTTCGCCTAATGGAAATCGAATGCCAAGTGTGGGGTGTTTTTAGGGGGCCAGGCCTTTGGGGTTTGGATCAGCATCTTTTAATCAGGAGGAACGTACCAGCACCTGATACATTCACTGTGGTGGTTTGAGTAAGAATGGCTCCCATAGGCTCCTGTGTTTGAAAACTTGGTCTCCGTTTGGTAGAGCTGTTTGGGAAGGATTAGGAGGCGTGGCCTTGTTGGAAGAGGTACATCACTGGGAATGGGCTTGGAAGTTTCAAAAGACTTCAAGACTCCTGGGTCTGCCTCTTGCCTGTGGGTCAGGATGTGAACTTTCAGTTCTTCCTGCCGCCAAGCCTTTGCACGACCATCCCAGACTCTAACTCCTGAAACTGTTAGCCCAGTTAAATGCTGGATGTTATAAGTTGCCTTGGTGTTTGTCACAGAAATAGACCTGTCACTGAGACATTCACCATCCTTTATTTTTCTCTTTTCACTCATCCATCCTTTCAAGTACCTCCTGTGTCTCATGGTCTTCCTTAAACATAATGAGGCTGTGGTAAAGGTAAGATGGTCTTGCAGGGAGACAGATGTTAAACAATTAATTGCATAAATCAACCTTTAAGGATGATGGGATGGGATGGAGTCATAGCTCAGCAGTTAAGAGCACTTGCTGCTCTTGCAGAGGAGTTTGAACTTAGTTCCCCAACACCCACACTGAGTGACTCACAACTGCCTGTAATTCTGGCTTAGGAAAATCTGGCTTGGAGGGCACTTGTACTAATGTGTACATACACACAGGCACACACGTATATACATGATTAAAAATAAAATAAGGCTTGAAATTTAGAAAGTGAAGGGTAGGAATACATTTATAAGGGACTTAACAAGAGAAGGTCCCAGGATGGGTTAAAACAATTCCATAAACAGAGTCAGTTAGGTGGCTCAGCACCTAAAGGAGCCTGCCACTACACCTGATGCCCTGAGTATGAGTCCCAGGACCTACATGGTGGAGGGAGAAAACCAGCTTCCAAAAGTTGTCCTCAGGCTACCTGGAGCAAGAGCATGTTGTGGCATGTATCCTCCGTCTACAACATGAACAGGCTAATTAAAATGTCATTTTAAAAAGGCCAATAAGGAAGCAATATTTAACCCATGACCTGAAGGGTGAAATTTATCTAGCTAGGAGGGGCAGAAAGGGTTCTTGTGGCCACAGAAAGTAGAGCATGTGAAAGATCTGAGAAGAAAAAAGGCCAGAAAATGAGAAGAATGGAAACAAAGGAGTATAACTCGAGCATTGAGGAAGAATGAAGAGCATGGGGGATGGGTGACTTTTGGGCTGCACTAAGGACTGCAGCCTTGGTCCTAAGGCAAGGGTACCATTGGAATTTTGACCAGGGAGCAACAAGATCCTGTTTGCATTTTTGAAGACACTACATTTGGCTGCAAGAGGGCCTGCAAGGTGAGGGGAAAGCCATATATGGATTCGAATAAGTTATTATTTTAGGTATAAATTTTTCCTATCTCAATTGTAGTCCTGTCCCAGAGTGCCAACAGACCCATCTCCATTTTCTTACGATTTACACCAATGCACTAGACTCTATGCTCAGAGTGTTCTGCTGCTGCCATCTTGAAATTTCTAAGAAGTTGAAATTTTGGATTGGGCTTCTGGAACAGCAAATCTTCATTAATAGCTTGGCTGGATTTAGAATCACCTAGGAGATGAATGAAGCACATCTTGGGGTGTGTCTGTGAGAGCATTTCCAGAAAAGATTAAGCCAGAACGGAGACTTACATTGAATATGGGTGGTACCGCCCAACAGGCTAGTGGTCTGGACAGAGGAAAAGGAGAAAGGAGCTCAATGCTAGCATTTTCCTGTTCTCTGCTTTCTGGACCATGATATGAACTTCTCTGCTCTACCACACCTTCTTGGCTGTGATACACTGAACCCCTCCAAATCCATGACCCAAAATGGATCCTTCTTTAAACTGCTTCTATGAGGCATTTGGTCACTATGATAAAAACCTAACTTACGCCGGGCATTAGTGGCGCACGCCTTTAATCCCAGTACTCGGGAGGCAGAGGCAGGAAGATCTCTGTGAGTTCCAGGCCAGCCTGGGCTACCAAGTGAGCTCCAGGAAAGGCGCAAAGCTACACAGAGAAACCCTGTCTCAAAACAAAACAAAACAAAACAAAACAAAAAACCTAACTTACAACATTCCCACAATTCATTTCTTTTTCTTGGTTTTGTATGTGTATTTTTGGTTGTACAGGACACCAACCGCCATTTCTCTAACGATAACGGCAGTCGTCTGATACTCCTAGTTAAAGGCTGATGCATCCATCCAGAGGTTGAGGTTGGTAGGTCTCTTTGTTTTGTTTTAGCATTATTAAGCTCTAATGAGCTTCCTGCCATACCCATCTGCACCTGTCTTCCACAGGAGCCTGAGAATTCAGGAATGCTTTAGAGGGTCACTTGTAATCCTCTAGAGATCTTTTCCCAAGTAAAATATTCTATGATTGTATGGTCCCGGACTCAGGATGAATGCTTCTCATATGCTGTAGTTTTGGGGTCAGCCTTCTTGGACTCAACTGGGCTTCTTATTAATACAGACCCAGGTAGATCTAATGAGGGTCTTTGGGACTTGAGTCTTAGAGTCTGCATTAATAAAAGTCTTCACGGATATTTTACTATGCAAGTATGTTGGAGTTTTGAGCATAAAATATGAAAGTAAAGTCTGTGACCATATTTCTCTGACTGTGCCCAATTTCATCTAATCTTGGATCTGGTTAGTACTTGAATGGGAGAATATAAAAGCAGAAGGTGAGGGAAATGGTCAAATGGACCTTGAACATCTGCCAAGAGATACTCCAGGATGTGTTCAATATACAATTCAACGCTGTTCAATAGATCCAGAGAATTAATTTTGTCAAGAGAAAGTCCTTTTCCTGGCAACAATTTCCGTTTACACAGCTTGTAGGAGACAGATGTTAAAAATAGAGTGCCAATATATTGAGCTCCTGTGGCTCCCTCTGGAAGGACCATGGTTTGCTTTCTTACTGAAGGCAGATCTATAGAAAAATCCATTTGCAATCAGGAAGTTTCTTGGGGAGCTCAGGATCCTAGGAAGTGGGGTTGTCTCTTGCACGTTTCAATCACATGTAATGTCCTAGGCTGAAGCCAGGCTTTAAAAGGCAGCGATTTGCACCAGTTCATCACGTTCTTTTGCCCACCCTGAGCTCTGGCTTCTTAACTTCTGTAGTAAACTTGAACGTCCAAGGCCCAGGTGTCTCCATGGAACAACATGTAGGGTCACTTTGGTACCTTTAAACAGATGCACAGAGACTTGTTAAAATTGACTGTGACATGAGAACTCCATATAGTGAGGTCCATATTAAATTAAAGTGTATGCAACCATTCTGCTCTTGTGAGTGGGGTTTTCCCACCAGTTCTAGATTCCTTTGGTGATAACCCTTAATCATGACGGTAAATCTGGCCTGGCTTTCATCAGCCAATTCATCACCTTTCACTTGGTGTCCTATAATATTTTAAGATTATTGCTTCTGGCTTCAGGTTTTTAGTACTACCAGAATAGACTTTTATTCTTCCTGTTCTTGTCTCATTGTTCTATCTCTGCTTAACTTCATTCTGTGGGCGGGGCGGGGTGGTGGTGGTGGTGGTGGAGCTGGAAAGATGACTCAGTGGTTAAGAACACCGGCTTTTCTTCCAGAGGACCCAGGTTCAATTCCCAGCATCCACAACTGCCTGTAACTCCAGTTTCAGGACTTCTGAAACCCTCACATAGACATACATGCAGGCAAAACACCAATGAACATAAAATAAAATTTATACACACACACACACACACCAAACAAACAAACCAAAAAACAAACAAAAACTTCATTCTATGACCAACCTTTCTGGTAGGTCTACTTCCTGTAATGTCCGAGGTGAAATGAAGCCTACCGGTTTTACCTAATTAACATCAGGATGCCTGCTTTTTTTTCACATGACGGCCAACCTCTCCAATGGGGCTCGCCCTCTTTTAATCCCTAAAGCCTTTTCCTTTTGTGCCATCTAGTGGTTAACTGAGTAACGACAACCAACTTGGCAAAAGGCCAGAGACGATGGTTGGCAGGGAAAGGAAATGTAAAAACTAATAAGGAGGCGCATTTCAGAACAGCCCCCCAGGGCAGTCAGGGTGCACTCACTCCTCGTGCCCCGAGAACATTAATTGCACACTTAGCATGCTGGCAGATCCTCGGGGGTTCGGAGCCGGATCTGTGTAGCTGTGGCACACGTGCAGTGTTGCAGAGCTCAGGTGGAAAAGCAACCTTCAGTCCCGCTATTCGAGACTTGGTCTCTGAATTTAGGAAAACAGAGGCTTAGAGAAACCATGGCATGTCATTTCCTCCCTCCCCTCTCTTTCTCCTTCTCCTGCTCTTCTTCCTCCTCCTTTTCCCCTCTCTCTCTTCCCCTCTCTCTCATTCCCTAGAGCCTGCAACAGGGATCAAATGTCTGTATGGAATACCTGCTGCTGGGGAGGGAGGCATTCAGAACCCAAGAGAGGAGTACTCCATGGGTTCTCATTTGTGTTCGCAAATATTTGTACTGAAGTCCATGGGGACTGCTGACCTGGAAATAGTATCCATATCGTTGTGACACAATTACATTTCAAGGCAACTAGAGTTTGTTGCTTAAAATACCCAAGTATTTTTTTCTGTATTTTAAATATTATGGCTGGGAATTTATTCCTGGTATTCAGAGTTCCTCTATAAGATATGCAGGGTCTTCTATAAGATACAATGTCCCCAAAGTGCAGGGTTAATTTTTAATAATGTCAGAGGCAAAAATGTCACAAACCTATAAAAATTATGGGAGATGTCCTTCCCTTTTTAGTTGCGGACATTTAGATTCAGAGCAGCGATGTTTTAGGGTCAAATAGTAGACGATGGGAAGACTAGAAGGCCAGTGTCCTTTTCTTTCTCTTTCTTTTTGTTTTCTCCTTTTCTTTCATTCTTGTCTTGGATGTGCTGGTGGTTGAACCCAGGGCCTTGTGCACGCTAGGTAAATGCTCTACCTCTGAGCCACATCCTCCACCCTAAGGCAAGTTTTAAAATATGTGTGTGCATGTGTTATACTTTATTATAATATTATAACATAATATTTTAAAATTATATTTTATTAATTCTTTGAGAATTCCATAAAATGTATTTTGATCACATCTACCCCTCCCTCAACTCTGCCGAAATCAACCCCACCAACCTTCTCCTCCCTCTCTCTCTCTCTCTCTCCCCTCCTCTCTTTGTTTTTCCCTCTTTGTCCCGTCAAGTCCACTTTGTGTTGCACTTGAGTGTGGGGCCTTCCCTGGAGTGTGGCCAACATACTAGGTGTCCCACCATTAAAGAAAATTGACCCTCTTTAGAAAGATTTTGTTACTTCTTGGAGTACATCACACATGCATAACATTTTGGATTATATTCGTTTGCCTCTTGCCCGTAACTCCTTCCAGACCCACCTTCCACCCCGCAATGTCTTTTAACTTCTTGTCTCATTTTAAAAAATGTAACCCACAAGTCCAATTTGTGCTGCCCACGTGTCTGTGGGTGTGGCTTCATCCACTGGAGAATGGTGGGTGGACCAGGTGCCACATCCTTTTCAGGAAGGCTTTGTGCTGGCCTTTCTAACCTGAGAAGAAAACGAAAGGACACACTCCGTAGCCCGTGATTCTCAACCTCCCTTGTGCTGTGACCCTTTAATACAGTTCCTCATGTTGTGGTGACCCCCAATCCTAAAATTATTTTCATTGATACTTCATAACTGTAATTTTGCTACTGTTATGAATCACAATGTAAATCTCTGTGGGTTTTTTTTTTGATGGTCTTAGGTGACCCCTATGAACAGGTAGTTCAACTCCTCAAAAGGGTCTCAACCTATAGGTTGAGAACCGCTGCTGTAGATGCTAGTGGAGCAAGAGTGGCAGTGTGAAACAATGTAACTAATCTGTCTTTTCAAAAGAACTCTCGACTTCACTTAAGACAGGACCCTTTTCCAACTCTTCATCCTAGGTTCCAGCTGCAGGCACCTGTGTCTCACTGGCAGCCTCTGGAGAAATACTGCTCCATCTTACCACTGAACCACTTCATAGTCCTCCCACTGCATTGGGTTGAACTGCACCCCCCCATCCCCTCCCTACCCCCCCACCCCCCACCTCTTGCCACCTCAATTCATACCTACCTGGAACCTCAGAATATAGCCTCCTTTGGAAACAAGGCGTCCTTAGTTGAGGTCTGACACAGACACCCCAAAAGGGAAATGCCATGTGAAGACAGGGTGAGATGGGAGTCCTTATTCCACGGAGCTTTTAGGACTACCAACAGTTACCAAAATCTGGGAGAGACAGGAGACAGATCTTCCTTCTGAACCTCCAGAATGACTTCAGACTTCCTGTCTCCACAATTGGGGGATTAATGTCTTTGATTAAGTAATCCTTTTTGGGGGGTCCTTTTTAAAACTGGTCCCAGGGAATGAACAGACCATGTATATACTCTATAGGTGAGATCAGATTGGGCTCAAAGAAAACTGTGAGGCTTACAGGGTTTTTAAAGGGCCGCTTCCGCTTTAATTTGGGACTTGCCCCTTCTGGTACTATGCTGGAATCCTGGCTCCCCTTTCTCAGGTATGGCTCCAGAACAAAGTGAGCGAGATGAGATAAAATGCCTGTATGCGGAATTTACTTCCATAAAAGATAAAGACCTTCCCGTTGAAACCTTCACGTTGAAAATAGCTCCTTTTTGGTAGCCCTCATGCAGCCTTTTATAACTTCCTGGTGAAAGCCCTCAGAAGACACAGAAAAAAATACCCAGGCCTATAAAATGACAGTGACCAACATTGCGGGGGTGGGGGGTGTGGGGGGTGTGGGAGTGTGGGGGTGTGGGGTGTGTGGGGGTGTGGGGGGTGTGGGGTGTGTGGGGGTGGGGTAGTTTTTGAAGAGGCTAAGGTCATGCCTCTCTCTCCTTCTCAAGAATGATTACAACCCATTTCTATTCCCCTTTATCACCCAGGATTTCTAAAGGCAGTGTCTCTTGGGAGAGACTCAGCC
Source organism: Peromyscus nudipes (assembly GCA_902168325.1). Taxonomy (NCBI): domain Eukaryota; kingdom Metazoa; phylum Chordata; class Mammalia; order Rodentia; family Cricetidae; genus Peromyscus; species Peromyscus nudipes. The sequence continues at coordinate 16,867 of CABHPH010154991.1, read as the reverse complement.
TTGAAGAGCCAGATCCATCATTCTTGAGTTCCTTCACACATTTTAGACATTTATACCAACATCCATAGACCAAGAATTAGGCACTATGGGTAGAACAAGGGCTATTTTTAAAATTTGAAGACATCAGTGTCGTGTAACAAGTGGTTAAAAACACTAAAGCCTCCAATACAAGACAAGAAGAGTGAGGAATGTAAGCAGCTTCCCTACTCATAAGGCAATGAAACTTTAAAATGGGGTCCCAAAGGCAACAAGAAGAGTTCAGATGTTAATGTGTGTCCCCCCTAAACACCTATCCTATTACATGTTGAGAGAAAGCCTAGAGTCACCCAGGAGGGCATTCCAACACAGAAAAGGCTGGGCTTGTTCCACGTAATGGTGAGTGCATAGAGATGTCCTCCTTTCCTCCACCCCCACTCTGAATATGGCACTGGGCAACAATGTTCTGGACAGTAAATAAAGTACAGTAACTGAGAGATGCTAACAGGACAGACCACAGATACTTAGGATGGAATGTATGCCCAGAGGATGCAAGGAAAATAGCCAAAAGTTTTTTAAGACTCCAAGATGAGGCCAGATTGGCAAAACTGAGAGATCATAAAGGGTACATAATTCTACCAAGAGCCAGAGTGGTAACCGGTCTATAGGGTGTCTCATTTAGTGGGCCATAGAGTTGGCTCAGTGGTTAAGGGCACTGGCTGCTCTTGTAAGAGGACCAGGGTTCAATTCCCACTGCCTACACGGTGGCTTATAACTGTCTATAACTCTAATCCCAGGACATCAGATGCCCTCATACGGTGTCATGTAGACAAGTTGGGGGTGGTGGTGGGAATGGGCTCAGATGTACCAAGAGATCTCCTCAGGATGAGTTGATTTTGATATGCAGAAGAGATAGGCAGGCATCTGAGCATGGATCCCAGAGGAAAGGCCAGTGCTGCAAACACAGACTTCAGAGCCATCAATACACAGCACTGTGCACCAGCGCAGAACTGGATGAGAAGTAAGAAAATTCAGGCAAGGAGGAGAGGAGGTCTTAGGACGATGTCTCAAGTGTTCCAATGTCTAGAGGCCCAGCAGAGAAGAAGGATCAGTCAATGAGGAAGAGAAGCCGTGGCCAGTGAAGTAAGAGGAAACCCAGATTCAGCACCATGGAAATTAAGGGAGAAAAGGGTCAACTAATGGAATGGGGCAACTGAGTTAAAGTTTGCTATATGATGGGTTGGTGAGATGGTACAGTGGGCAAAGGTGTCTGTCACCAGGCGCAAGCGGGGCCCACAGGGTAGAAGGAGAGAACTGACATCCACTGGCTGTTCTATGACCTCCATATATGCCCAGTGACATGTGCCTGAACACAAGATAAATATAATTAAAAAATGTGAATGATGCTAAATGGTTGGGTAATATAAGACTAGAGAATGTGGCTCTTAGTTTTACAGTCTTCATAAAAACTAAAGAGTCTTTCAGAGGAGGGGTGGGATGAGGGTGAAAATTCTCCAACACAGATTGACAAAAGAGCTTAAAACAGACCCTGAAGGCAGTGAGTGTAGATTATAGATAACTGTGAGGATTTTGGCTGGGAAGGATTTCAGAAAACAAGATTCTGTTTGGTTCTTAGATGAATTATAGTAAAGCATGTGTGTGGGTCTGTGGTAACATTCTAATATGAAAGGTCAAAGGAAAAATCATAGTAGCATCGTCCTTGGGCAAAGTTAGGATTCAGAATGAACATGGAAACATGGACCCCAATCAGGAGTGGGGCCACGCTTCTATAGTGTAACTGGCTAGTTTTATGTCAACTTGACACAAGCTAGAGTCATCGAGAGGAGCGAGCCTCAACGGAGAAAATGCCTCCATAAGATTGGGCTGTAAGGCATTTTCTTAATTAGTGATCAGTGAAATTCAACAGTCATCCACCATCCAGTTAAGGTGTGCCCCTGAGAATCCAAAGAGACATATTAGCTCAAAGTAGGTGGATGGTTTGGTTAAGCAGGTAGGAGGTCTCATCTGGTGAGTGAAATGGGCTGGGGTGGTAGAAAATGCTAGGAAGGAAATGGTTCTCACACTTGATCAAAGCCCTGAAACTGGATGGGTGATGAGGGAAACCAAGACGTGATGTGTACGCGGCTGGGAAATGTGATACATGGTGGAGTTAATTGTAGCATGAATCTTTAAAAGTTCTAATTAATAAAATCAAACCTGAGGCCAGTTATTGGGGTGAATTCTGAATGATCAGAGAAACAGAATAAGCCACAGCTACCTCACCTTGCCAATTCCTCCGCTAATTCTGTTTCCTCAGACTGGAAGCCTCGGAATCCTCATCCAGAATGAATCTCAGCTGAACTGCTGCTAGAAGCCTGAAAACTTAACCAGCCAAATGCTTAACCAGCCAAATGCTTCTAGTTTCTGGTCCTCACGCCTTATATACCTTTCTGCTTTCTACCACCACTCCCTGGGATTAAAGGCTCACTTTCTGGGATTAAAGGCGTGAGTCACCATGCTTGGCTGTATCCTTGAACACATGGATTTCTGCCTCTGGAATGCTAGGATTAAAGGTGTGTGCTACCACTGCCTGTCCTCTATGTCTGTCTAGTGGCTGTTCCGTTCTCTGACCCCAGATAAGTTTATTAGGGTGCACAATATTTTGGGGAACGCAATACCACCACAGTTAATGCAGTGGTCCCCATGTGGTCAGAAGAGAGCTGGGATAAGGGACAGGTGTCCTAGGAAGATCCTAGGGTGGTAGCTGGAGCCAGGTAGTGTTGAAATAGAGAGTTCGGGGTTCTTGGGAGTGACAAGACCAAGGACACACAGCTGAGGTGGGACAAAGGACATACATTTCAAGCTGAGGTCGTCAGTGATCTGTACGATAAAGTTTCAAATTGCCAAGCAGGATGAAGACATAAGAGCGAAGAGAATAATAAAGTGAGCTGGGGGCTGAAGTCATCAGGGATGAAGAGGAGGCTAAAGGCAGTAAAAAGAAGTGTTTGGCTGTTAGCTCTGATCACGTGTCCATCACTAGCATAGTATCTCAGAATTTTGGTGGAGAAAAGGGAAAAATGTTTAAAAGTAATCATTTGGGCTAATAAATTCGCCTGCTGAATATGTGAGCTTTGGGGTGTGTAGGCGTATCAGTTTCCTGTGACTGCTGTAACAAGTTAACATAAGCTTTGTTGTTAGAACACAGATACTCTCTCACAGTTCTAAAGGTCAGAAGTACAAAAATACCACTGGCCACCCACCAACCAAGGTATTGGCAAGTTTGTGCTTGCTCCAGTGTGCTGGGAGAGGACCAGGTCCTTTCGGTTTCCACCTCTCTCTCCACCCTTGCTCCTTCCCCACATCTTGAGTGTTGGTTGGGATTACAGGCATGCCCCATCATGTCTAGCTCTCCTGCTCCCACTTAGCTATTGGTCTGTGAGTTATCACTTTCATCTTTAAGGCCGGCATTTCAAATACATATTCCATTTTCTCATTGTTTTCTTTCTGTTTATAAACCCAGCATGTGATCGTAGTTTTAGCCCACTCAGGTAATCCAGTACAATCTTCCCATCTCAAGACCCTGGGTTTAGTGTTTTCTGCATGTGTAAGGTAACATGCATGGGTTCCAGGAAGTAGAATGTGGGTGTCTTCTGGGAAGGCGACTTTCAGCCTACCACACAGAGCCAGGAAGAAACATTAGCTTCTATTTTCTATGACTAGGATGAATCAATTTCCCCAGGATGGTCAGTTTTTCATAAAAATGCTAATGTTAATAATAATAATAATAGTAATGTTTATTATTTAAACATTCTTTTATTTGCTTTGAGAATGTGTTTAGGGGGCACACATGCCACAGAGCTCATGTGGAAGTCAGGAAACAACATACAGGAGTTGGTTCTCTCCTCCTACTACGTGTGACTCAAACTCTAGTGGTCAATCCTGGTGGCAGGTACCCTCTGATCAATCTTGCCAAACTCAATAAAATTTACTCTTGATTTAAAATCTCAGAATGCATAAAGCAAAAAAAAAAAAAAGAAAAGAAAAGAAAAGAAGCAAAGAGCTGGGCTGTAAGCACCGTCTAAAATAGGAAACGTGGAAAGGATACCAATTGCTCCTTCCATCGAATCCGAGAGAACCTGATTTTCTATTTTGCTTTTGAAATTACTGACAAGAACCCTTTCCAGAAACCAAGTCACTGAACAATTGAACTGAGAAAGTTCCCAGTTTTAGGGACAGCAGGTTATTATCCCCTCCTGGATCTGTTCTCTACTTCTGCTCTCTTCTCCTCTCTGGTTAGAAATGCTTCACACCCATAATGATGTTCTGTATTTCCTTATCTGAGTCTCAGACCATCTGGAGGCATTCTGTCTTCCTTTTGCCTTTGGACTTTTTATAACCTGTGATTAGGGTACGGATGGTTAAAGATGCCTTCTTTATCTTCATCCAATTTCCCAAGTAGGGTTTACGTAATGCTAGGGTTCATTTATTTAGATATGTAGATTGGTCTTGGGAAGACATGCAAGGATTTGAGATGTATGCTTGGCTCTGAGATATAGAGAATGCTCAGATGTAACTGAGATTTTTGACAGTGTTAATTGCCAGGATGCTGAAGGCAACCCATAGGCAGGCACAAATGCCATATGGGGTAACAGAATCCTGGTGGCTCTGCACTCAAAATATCCTAGCACTCCAAGCCTCTCTTACCATCTTACTGCTTCGGGGTTGTGCCAGGCCTCTGGTACCTCCTGACTAAATACTGCAACTAGATCATCTGCTCAACTCTCACACTGCCCCCTTCCACCATAATAACCTTGAGTGAGTCTCTGAAAAACCGACCATATTTTTCTTTTGCTCAAAACCTCAAAATGGCTTCTCACATTCCCCCAGCAAAAGCTAGCATGCTCCCCAAAGCAGTAAAGCCAGGAACAAGTATGTCTGGCCGTTTCTCTCCTGTCATTCTTAGGCACTGTCCCTCCCTTGTTCTATTCTAGACTCATTGGTGTTCCTTACACTCTCTTGGGCCTTCCCCCCTTGTGGTCTTAGTAATTGCTATTCTTCCTGTGACTGCCTCTCCACTCATCTGTTCCCTGGCATAGCCTGTTCCCTGGCTTCCTCTGGGCCATTGCTCAAAGGAGACTCTTTTAGAGAGGATAGAAAGGCTTTCCATGGTGCTTATAAAAGAGAGACTTTTGCCCCCTGTGTTCATTTTCTTGATGAGCACTATAGCCCTTGTCTATCTTATTTCACATGTTGTTCATATTTATCTGCTATAGGACATTTTTTTTTTTTTGCAAACAGTAAGTTGCATGGGGCAGGGAGCTATCCCTGCACTCTGCTCAGAGCAGAGAATTTTGTATGACTGTTATTGCAACTTCTTTTATTGTTTTATCAAAAATAAATATCAGGAGTTAAATATTAGGAAATAAACCTGAAAGATCCATGGAGCAATGCAGAAACAATCACCTGACCCTCTTCTCCACCTTCCCAGATCAAAAAGGCCCACATATCTCTCTAAACCCCTCCTTATCCCTTCTGTGTGTCCCTCTATCCTCCTCTGAGTCATCCAGAAAACTCTATGGTCCATTCTGGCCAGCTGAATGTGAACTCTGCCCTCTGAACCAAGATCTGACTCCTTTTTTTTTTGTCTCAGAGAGCCAGCATAAACAAATCTCCCACAGTGTTTCCCCATTTTTGTTGAAATAAAAAGGGAAAGGTTTTAACTCTAACATAGTAAAACTTATACAATAAGAATAATTATCAAGTATTGTCTAAATAAAAAAAGAAAGGTATTAACTTTAACAAAATGAAACTATATACAGTAGGAACAATTATCAAGTATGAATTACATTCACAATGTCCAGTCTATCTGTATTTGGCAAATTCAGAGAAAATACTCCATTATCTATCTTCTCTTGATAAGTCCAAAGTTTTGTACCTAATTTTCTTTCTATCATAACTAAGGAAAACTGTAACTATAACTATCCAGTCTTTAACCCCATCAGAGCCCCATGAGGGATATCTTACCTGAGTAAGCAGGAGGTGTAGCATGAATCTTAAAAGTTCTTATTAATAAAATAACCTGAGGCCAAGTATTGGGGTGAACACTGGAAGATCAGAGAAACAGAATAAGCCACAGCTAACCTCACCTGGCCAACTTCTCAGCTCATCTTGTTTCCTCAGACTGGAAGCCTCTGTGTCCTTATATCCGAATGGCTCTCAGCTGAACTGTGCTATTCAAAACCTAAGAGCTTGACCAGCCAAATGCTTAACCAGGCCAAATGCTTCTAGTTCCTGGTCCTCATGCCTTATATATCTTTCTGCCTTCTACCATCACTCCCTGGGATTAAAGGCTCACTCCCTGGGATTAAGGTGTGTGTCACCAAGCCTGGCTGTTTCCAATGTGGCCTTGAACTCAGACAGATCCCAGATGGATTTCTGCCTCTGGAATGCTAGGATTAAAGGTGTGAGTGCCAACATTTTCTAGCCTAAGTATCCAGTGGCTTTTCTGTTCTCTGACCCCAGATAAGTTTATTAGAGTACACAATATTTTGGGGAACACAATACCACCACAAGGAGGTAGAGAGCAAACAACTTCCAAAACTATAGAAATGACAGAGACATCTGTGTGTCTGGACAGTCACCCCAAGGTTCTTCTGCAACATTGGGGCATCCATCTTCAGCCTACAGGCCTAGAATATCTGATAAAATATTTTGTGAAGGGAATTTTGAAGGACTGTCCTACCTTGTCTTGGCAAAGTTTGGCAATTGCCTTCTTTTGTGTCCTGCTTGTGGACACATACTGTCAGCAGTTGGGGCAAGAGCAGTTTCTTGTCCAAATGGCTAGCTTTGCAACATTGAAAGCGAACTCCATATGGAGGTTCTTTGATGCCCATCATCTTTTTTTGAAGTAAATTGGTGCTGCCAGGAGCGGATGCTTCTCATTGTCATGGAAAGCCTTATGTTATTAAAACATTCTAAGTGTCAGATTCTGTAGGTCTCTGAAGTGCTTGAAGACCATCTATCTACTTAAAATGTCTCTGTTTGACCTTGAAAATATACCTAACATGACTGTAAGTTTGATTGTTCTGTATGACTAACTACTAACCTGTCTTTATTATCATAAATAGCTTTCAAGGACTAAAACTTTACATTACATTTTTAAATGAGCTGCATAGGTACAATGCCTTAGACAGGAATATAAACATATATAATATAGCAAAAATAACCTTAAATTTGTATCAATATACAAAAACCCGTACCAATGTAAACTATTTGAGACTAATAGTTGCTTTTTTAGTTTAAAAGTAGAGTCAATAATCTACCCTTTTATTCTATTATTCCTGTATCCCCCTTTTTCTTTTCAGAATGAGATCCCTGAATCTAATCTCCTTTGCTTAGTTTACTTCCTGACCATGACCAATAATAACTTGCAACTAACCCCCCTACATGATGACATATATCCACCAAATGACCAAAATACACCCATACCTCTTGGGAATATGAGGGCCATGTTCTTAAAATTACTTCCTGTTGTCTGGGGGTAATGACATCTTTATGGGACCTTGAAAAAATTGAGCTAAAGATTAAGTCCTGAAAGAGCTAGCTGTTGTCCAGTCTCAGTGTGATAGGAAAGTGCAAGGCTTATCTGAAGTACTGGCTGGAATAGTCTATAATATTGGACCATTGTAGCTAACTGCCTTGTAATTGTCCTGAGCAGTTTGTAGTCCAAAGCTGATATTTGGGCAGTGTTGGTCATCTGCATTGAACATAGGGGCTCCAGAAATTGGTGTTCCTTGTAAATGTGAGGAAGGATGAAATTAGTTCTTTTTATAAACTGAAGCTTCTTGCTTTTGCGATATTTGTTGCTAGTCTCGCCCAAGAAATTACTGCAAGCTCTTTGTCAATGTTCATTTTCTGCCTATAATAAGGCAATTTCAGCATTAGTAAAAGATATCACAATTTTTGTTGGGTCTATTCCTGTTAATGGATGAAGTCTTGACTTTCCTTTCAGAATCAATTCAGAAAACTTGTTTACATAGGTCTTTAATTTTTTTTTTACTCTGTTTGTGTGGTTGAAATATCCATTCTAATATATTATTTTTCTTTCTGAATAGGAATTCCTGTAGGAGAATGTGTGGATCCAAGTGACCCACATGTATATCCTGTAATTTTTCTTCTACAAAAGCCAATTCTCTCTTAGCCTCAGCTGATAATTTTCTTGGACTATTGTGTGTGGTATTGTGTTCCCCAAAATATTGTGCACCCTAATAAACTTATCTGGGGTCAGAGACAGAACAGCCACAATATTAAACATAGAGGTTAGGCAGTGGTAGCACATGCCTGTAGCATGAATCTTAAAATTCTTATTAATAAAACAAACTCAGGGCCAGGTATTGGGGTGAATGCTGGAAGGTCAGAGAGACAGAGCAAGCCACAGCCACCTCATTTGGCCAACTTCTCAGCTGATCTTGTTTCCTCAGACTGGAAGCCCCTGTGTTCTCATATCTGAATGGTTCTCAGCTGAACTGTGCTGCTCAAAACCTAAAAGCTTAACCAGCCAAATGCTTCTAGTTTCTGGTCCTCACGCCTTATATACCTTTCTGCTTTCTACCACCACTCCCTGGGAGTAAAGGCTCGCTTTCTGGGATTAAAGGCGTGAGTCACCATGCTTGGCTGTATCCTTGAACACATGGATTTCTGCCTCTGGAATGCTAGGATTAAAGGTGTGTGCTACCACTGCCTATCCTTTATGTTTAATACTGTGGCTGTTCTGTCTCTGACCCCAGATAAGTTTATTAGCATGCACAATATTTCGGGAAACACAATACCACACACGCCTTTAATCCTAGCATTCCAGAGGCAGAAATTTGTCTGGATCTCTGTGAGTTCAAGGCCACAAGGATACAGCCAAGCATGGTGACACACGCCTTTAATCCCAAAAATTGAGCCTTTAATCCAAGGGAGTGATGGCAGATAGCAGAACCGTATATAAGGGGTGAAGACCAGGAACTAGACGCTTTTAGCTGGTTAAGCTTCAGGCTTTCAAGCAGCAGTTCAGCTGAGAGCCATTGGGATGAGGACATAGAAGCTTCCAGTCTGAGGAAACAGGATCAGCTGAGGAACTGTTGAGGTGAGGAAGCTGTGGCTTTTTCTGCTTCTCTGATCATCCAGCATTCACCCCAATAACTGGCCTCAGGTTTGATTTTATTAATAAGACCTGTTAAGATTCCTGCTACAGACTATTTAAGTTCTTATTACCTTGTAAGGTTTGAAATAAATTACTTAGTTCTTGAGTTGTTAATCCAATTGTGGGCCATAGCCAGTTAATATCTCCTGGCATTTTTTGAAAATCTTGAAGAGTTCTTAATTGATGATTCCTAATTTGTCCTTTCTGTGGCTGAATTTTTTTTGTAAACCTACCTTATATCCTAAGTAATTAATAGAACCCACTTTTTGTATTTTTTCAGGAGCAATTTATAGTTCCCAGAGAGGCAAAATTTCCTTGACCTCTTCAGACATTTTTTCTAAGGTATCTGAGTCACAATCAGCTAGTACGATATCATCCATCTCAAGTTCCTGGTATCCCGGCCGGTGAGCGACGCGGGCTTTTCGCTTTTCGCGGTCTCCCTGCTCCCGCGCGGCTGGCCCCGGTCTGTCTGTCGCTCTCGGTCCTTCAGCTCAGAGCCACTGCACAGGACAAACTCATGGCTGAGCGCCGGGAACTCGATCTGACGGGCGCCAAACAGAACACCGGCATGTGGCTGGTCAAGGTTCCTAAATACTTGTCCCAGCAATGGGCTAAAGCTCCTGGAAGAGGTGAAGTTGGGAAACTGAGGATTGCGAGGAATCAAGGAAAGGCTGAGGTATCTTTTACTCTGAATGAGGATCTTGCAAATGTTCATGACATCGGTGGGAAACGAGCTTCAGTCAGTGCTCCTAGACACCATCCATTTGTCTTGCAACGTGTTGGAGGACAGACGTTAACAGTGTTTACTGAGAGCTCCTCAGATAAACTGTCATTGGAAGGAATAGTGGTACAGAGAGCCGAATGCCGACCTGCTGCCAGTGATAGCTACATGAGATTAAAGAGATTGCAAATAGAATTGTCTTCCAAACCGGCACGGCGGTCACAGCAGCTGGACAAAGTTGTAACGACCAATTACAAGCCTGTCGCTAACCATCAGCACAATATTGAATACGAAAGGAAGAGGAAGGAAGATGGAAATCGAGTTCGGGCAGACAAACAACAAGTCCTAGACATGCTGTTTTCAGCCTTTGAGAAACATCAGTACTATAATTTTAAGGACTTAGTGGATATCACAAAGCAGCCTGTGGCATACCTGAAAGAAATCTTGAAAGAAATTGGCATTCGGAACGTAAAGGGGATTCACAAAAATACCTGGGAGCTGAAGCCAGAGTATAGGCATCACCAAGCAGAAGAGAAGAGTGGCTGAGAAGCATGTGCTGAACAGTGAGAGGCCGCCGCCGTCAGCCAGCGGCTCACACCACACTGACCGCCTGTGGGACAGCACAGACTACAGTTCTGCAGTTCCTCTCAGGAAACTGTTAAAGCCGGTGTTCCTTCCAAAAGTTTCTCAAGTGCTTTTTAAAGAGAAAGGTGTTATTTATAGACTAAACTTGTGTTAAATAAACAATTAGCATTCAGCTGGGTGTGCTAGCTCGTGCCACATGTCCAACACTCAGGAGGCTGAGGCAGGAAGATGCCAGTTTGAGGCGAGCCTGGAACACACAGCAAGACCCTCCCTCACAAAAGAAAAAAATGTTTTCTTGGTATGGACAGGGGTTTGGGAATTAAAACTGCTTCCCTTTTTAAGGGTTAACTTTTCAAGTATAAGTGGGATATTTCCTAAATGAAAATTGTATTGCTGAGAAACTAATGAGGGAGGGCCATCAACTACAGAAACTGTTAAGACAACACAGTTCAAGTTCCTTTTTCTGAAACTGAAGAGGGAACTCGTCTCCACAGAGGTTATGTTCACCTTCAAGCATATATCAATAAAGGGACCTGTTCACTTTGTACTAAATGACAGCTTTCATCACCGGTCTACTTTACCCTTATGATAAGATAAGAGAAACAGTCCAAACTGGGTGTTAGTGTTCCTTTTGTTTACTTTTAAAATAAGAAAATCAGGGCTAGAGAGTGGGCGCAGGTTATGGGCATACATTGCTCTTGCAGAAGATAAGAGTTTAGTTCCCAGCATTCACTTAGAATGGCTCACAGCTGCCTGTAACTCTAGCTCCAAGGGATCCATACCCTCTTCAGGTCTGCTCAGGCAGCCACACATACATTCACACAGACACATACATGAGAATGTTTTTTTTCTTTTAATCTCTTAATAATAATTGAAAATTAAGAACCTTTGCATTTCAAGATAAATTTCCTCTAACCAGATATAAGCTCTTTGGAGCCTGGCTCTGGCCTGAGAATTTCACTTCCCACTCTGCAGGCAAGAGCTGACCTTTGACTATCAGATCCCATCGCCAACTGAGTCAGGGCTGTAGGGTGGTGCAGCTGAGGTAGAAGGCACTATTTCCTAGAGCATCCAATAGCGCATCCACAATCTTTAATTGATTGTGGATGGAAGCAGTCCATGCACACCATGAGTTTCTTCTAGACAAAATGCCACATGTTAAAGCAGTCCTAAATCACACCTGCAAAGCAAAAGATCCTTCAACAGAGTAAGCACATGGAAAAGTTGCTTAGAGCTCGTTTGCATTTTATTCCTTGCTCTGGATGCCTGACGACATCTCCTGATCTTAGTATCTTATCTCAGTGTAAACAACTTGAGCTGACTTCCTCTTCAGCATCATCTCTGTAGCTCATATATGCCCCCACAGAGAAAAACTTCTGACTACACTTAACATTCTCTATTTTCCTTATTTCTTTTTAATGGCAAACATAGGAGAAATCCAAGGACTGGCTGACTCTTCAGTATGTTGAGTATCTAGCTGCTCCTGTACCAGCTGTTCTAGTGCCTGTAATTTTTCTGATGTCAAAAGCCATGAGGTACAACAAAACCCACTATAAGAATTTATTAAGGGAAGGGAACAGAAGGGATGTATTTGGGCCTATGGAAGGCTCATGCAGGAAGAAAGGGCGGAGGGATGAGTGGGACCCACTTTTATAGATTCCCCCACACATGCGCATATGGGTTTATGTAGCTACGCCACACATGCGCATAGATTATGTGATCATGCTGTGTGCAAATTACATGATCACACAGCACACAGATTATGTAGGACGTAGGTAAGGTCCTGGGATGACTAAGCATCTTGCTAGCGCATGCGTGGTCATGGGGGTGTGGCTAGGAATTCCAGCAGTAAGTAGACCTGGTTTTCTAAATGAGAGTTGAATCATGTGTGGCAAATTAAGACTCAACCTTGGTTACAAGTTTTTTTGTTTTGCTTTTTTTTTTTTTTTTTTTTTTTTTTTGGTTTTTTGAGACAGGGTTTCTCTGTGTAGTTTTGGTGCCTGTCCTAGATCTCGCTCTGTAGACCAAGCTGACCTTGAACTCACAGAGATCCGCCTGCCTCTGCCTCCCGAGTGCTGGGATTAAAGGCGTGCGCCACCACCGCCCGGCTGGTTACAAGTTTTAAGCTTACTTTTTTGTTATAGATTTTACAGATTCTTTAACCACACCCACTGAATTTACAGATTCTGAGGTAAAGACTGTTTACACAATGGTCTTTACAGACTTGTTGAGAGCAGAGTACAGAGAAATTACAGAGATCAAAGATTTTCAGGAGTGGGAAGTTGAAAAACCTTAGAGATGAGAGGCTTTGGAATAATTTGCTTGTGTGGTGGCAGAAGTTGTTACAATCTGTGGGAATCTGGAACTCAAGAGCGCCATTTTTGGTCACTGAGCTGTACTGAGGCCAAGCCACTTGCAATAAGACAGCCAGGCTTTAATCAAATCTCTGAGTCCAAGAAAAGAATGGAGTCCAAGGAGAAAAGGAGGAAGGGCTGTGAAGTGAACTCTGCCATATGGAGGGAGGCCTTCAATAAACTGCAGGAGGGAGCTGAGAGACAGAGAAGAGAGTAGCTGTGAGGAACAAGGAGAAACAAGCTGGAACAAACTCCACCCAAGGGAGAGTTTCAACAGCATAGAGGCTCTGAGGGCTTAACGGAGCTGCCAGAGTTCCCAGAGGGAGTTGGGAGAAAGGAGGGACAAGGTCACAGAGACCCCAAAGGGCTTAAGGAAGCTGTGGGACTTAGCAGGCAGTTTTTAAGGAGAGGAGGTCAGGAAACTCACAAAGTACAGGCCCAAGAGGGCATGAGGAGAGATAGAGCAGGCAGCTCCTAGGGGAAGGTGAGGAAAGGGTCCCAGACCCAGGAGCAGGTAGAGAAGCTGAGGAACTCAGCAGGCAGCTCCCAGAGGAAGGTGAGGAATTTCCAAGAAGATAAGAGAGGTCATGCAGGAGGAGAGGGGGTAAATGTGATGACAAGAATTTCCATCGGGGGCATCCCCGATCAGACTGAGAGACTTGTCAGCGGGAAATGACCAAAATCACAGAGGAGAGGTGTCCCTTAACACTTGATAGGGGCCCGGGAGTGGGAGAGGAGCTTCCTGGTACACGGTGTGGCTTTCATAGTAAAAGTAGCCAAAGCAGGCAGCTCCCTGGCGACACTTACCTAGTAGAGGAGGAGAGACGAGGAGGAGGGCAGGTAGAGGTGAAGACAGCTGAGGAGGTGGACTGGGAGAGACTCTTGGGGGAAATGGAGGGTTCCAATAGAGGGAGAGGAGTAAGTGTCTTAGTAAGAGAGTTACCTATGAGCTGGGGCCCCAAAGGGCACAGAAGGAGATGCCCATGTGGTGGGTGCCCCAGAGGGCGCAGCAGGCTCCAGGGGCCAGAGAACGGACACTTCCTGGTAAGCAAAGAGAGATGCATGGTTAGAGTAGGTGGATGGAAGAAGCTCTGGAATGTCAGACTCTAGAATTTGGAGCCAAACATGGTGAGCGGTAGGTAGAAGCCAGCGGAATCAAATGGTCCTTTCAAACCACAGGCAAGTCAGATCAGCAGCGCGTTATGGAGACATGGAGTTCCTTGGAAGGGAACTCAGACTCCAAATCCTGTGGTTTGGGCAGCGGATGAATGAAAATGAGAGATAAAAGGAGAAGGACATGACTACTAAAATGCGGAGATTTTATGGCAGATATAAGGGAGAAGCAGGCAGAGGGAAGAGTACTGGCTGAACACGGCTGCCAGACTAAACCGGACCGTGAAAGGAGAGAGGGCAAGAGAGGCCCAAGAGAGGTACTCCTGGCTGAGGTAGCCCAGGCCAAGAGGGTAAAGGATAGACAAAAAGGGCCAGGTAATCAAAATGGCTGGATTATAGAGGGAAGAGCAGCTGGGGGAAGGGCAACCGAGCCTCTGAGCGGCGGATGTTTAGGATGGGGCAAGGTGTGCCAGCCAGACCCTGTAATGAGTAGGTACTGAGGGATGCTGGGGAAACCTGGTGTCCAGGGCCACTTTGATATATTAAATAGGTAACCTAGTTAGCCATTAGAGACCTAACAGTATCTTTCAAATGTATATGTTGTAAAATAAAGTTTTCTTGTTGTCGTTTTAGGTATGTATTGAAGCCCTAACCCTGGCAGTTCAGAATGTGACTGTATTTGGAGCTTGCTGTTTAAAGAGGTGATTGATTTGCACTTAGGACATAGAGAAGGCCTGATTTCAATCTATTGTCATTATAGTAAGAGGAAATTAAGGCACACAGGAGACACCAGGGATGTGCACACACAGATTTAGAGCCACACAAGGACACCGTGGGAGAGTGGCCATCTTCAAGTGATGAAGAGGGACCTCAGAAGAGACCAAACCAGCAGGCCTCTTGTCTTGGATTTCCAGCTTCCAGAACATAAGAAAATGTGTTTTTTATTTAAGGTGGTCAGTCTTCCTGCTTTATAATGCCAATCCCAGGAGACTGGGTCCTAGCTTTCAGGAAGAAGTGCTATTTTGAATTGTGCTTTCAAAGTGCCTGGATCTAGGAAGTGGGAGGTGAGGGGACAGAAGCTCACTAACTTTCCTCGGGGCCTTGTGGTTCCAGGTAGTCCATTATCACCAGGTGGGAGAGATGCCCTATTGATCAGAAGCCAGAGGGACTTCAATGCCAACATAGCAAGTGTTGCGGGCCATCCATCAGAGAAGAGTGCTTAGGAATGGGTTTAAGACAACAGAAAGTCTTTATTAGCCGACTGGTGATTATACTGGGTGTTCCGGATCCCAGTGTAGCACTGAGCCTTTCTCAGGGTGAGCTTTTAAGTACAAAAGCTACGTTCAGTTAACAAGAACAGTTAGCTTTTAGTTAGAACTACAGAAGCCAAAAAAACAAGGCTAGTACATTTACAAACTTTCCCAGAACTGTGGGCTTTGATGGATGAAGTCCTTGTTTTTGTTTTTACAGGTGGTGCTGTCTACATGCTGCATTTTATGGCCTGAATGGTACTTCCATCATGGAGTCAGTTGTGCTAAAGTCTGAGGGCCTGTTACAGTGAGTACTGGCCTAATAAATAGAATACCTCGTGTTGTCATCAACTAGTATGACCCTTGATGAAGGGCTTGCTACAGGCCAGGTTCTCCAACTGCTTTGCATGCTTTGGGTAGCCCGATCCTCCCTACTCTACTTAAGATTGTCACTCATTTTCTGATGAGGAAATGGAGGCGCATGTTAATTCCAATGTCCAGAATAAGACCACTACCACCATTTGAGCCAACTTTGAAGCAAGCTTGATTTTTTTTTTATTGGGGTGCACCCAAGAGCTAGCCAGAGACTGCTTCCTAAGTCTGGTTAAAGAGAACAGCCCCAAATCCATCTCTTGGGCCCCTTTTAAGTAATAAAATCATGAGTAGCTTTATGGAAGAGAGACAATGGGGCAATAAAGAAATAAAAAATATCAAAATAACATCAGGTGATCACTATGTGATTAGGGAGGGTCAGAGAGAGTCAGGGTATTCTCAAAAACAAGTCAAGGTCATGGTTGGGGAAGGTCAGGTTCCGGGAGACAGAGCGTAACTCAGCTCTTACAGGAACTAGAAACTTATTTTTAACAATACAGCGTAATGGCTCCTGCCTTCAAAATGGAGTCAGGCAGGTTTCTCACAGAGGCTGGGGAGATTTCTGAGGTCATGAGATTTTATATGGCAGAGCCAAGGTTTGACTAGGGAGCCTGTGCCTTACGACTCCTACTTTCTGCTTCCCTGACACATTCCCGTGTGCTGATCATTGGCTCACTGGCTCTCTTACCTTGGACGTTGGCTAGCACACTAGCACGATAGCACCAGATCACCTTTCTAGGGCTACATGTTGTAACTCAAGACTCTCGAGAAAAATCTTTGCCGTCCAAGTCTCCCAGCTTTTCCTTGGCTTTCTCACCAGTTCCTTTATTTGGCTTTTCATGGTCACTCGACTTTCTGGAGTGTTCTCTATGTCCATTATGGTGATATTTTATTTGTGCTGAAATGTGATTTTATTTGTATGTTAATAGATAAAGTTGCCTGGAGATCAGAGATCATAGCCATTAAGCAGAAGTCAGGCGGTGGTAGCACACACCCTTAATCCAATCACGTGGCAGGCAGAGTCTCTGTGTGGTCAAGGACACAGCCAAGCAAGGTGACCTGAATTTTCAATCCCAGTACCAACCATAGAGACCTGGAGGTCTGTATAGACAGGCAGTGACAAGGAAGTCATGTGGTTGGGTTAGAGCCAATGAGAAGGCAGAACAGAAAGGCAATACAAAGACAGGTCACACAGGAGAAGGTCTCTCTCTCAGGGGAAGCGATGGCAGGCAGCATGTGGTAAGCTAAAGGGAGTCATGGCTCTTGCTCTGATCTCTACGGCTTTAACTCTGTGTTTGGCTCTGTGTTT
>CABHPH010154990.1:28544-41006 GCA_902168325.1 Peromyscus nudipes | reverse complement strand
CACTCATTGAATAGGTTCTGGAGTGTATAAACTTTCTGCCTTCAGCCACAGAACTGTAGATTCCTTCGGCAACATGACATTATAAAGTGCATATTTCAATGTTTCCTAATTAACTGCCCTTTCAGGTCCTCTGCCTTAGTGCTAATATGAAGGTCTTCCATTTTTTTGTTACCACAGCTTTACATAACTTCCAAATTAAAAAAAAACTGGTGATACAAAGTTATTCAAATGTTTAAAAATTATATTTTCAAGTCACCTTTTTCATAGAATGTCTTAGATGTTTTCTATCTCAGGTCATCTCTAGAACTGCCACAAATGTAATTATGCTACTGCTGATAATTATAATCTCAGTTATTTAGCTGAAGCCATACAAATTTTATAAGGCAATAAATCTTATTAAATGCTCCCTGGAGTATCAGTTGATTCATTAACTTGTAATAAATGCTTTTAAAATGCAAATTAAATAATAGCTGGAAACGCCTCAGTTAAATGCCACCAGGATATCTATTATCCATTTCTACGAGAAAGCTGCTTCCTCCTTTAATCTTAAAACGTATGTTTGTAAACATACAACCAATAAGATATTTACTAGTAGATGGGGTTGTGGGGCTATGTATTCAGGAAGGCAGTGTTAGTAAACTAAATTTTAGTTGAAATTGATCAATTGTAAATCTTTCGATATGAATTTCTTTTTTTCCCTTTGTTAAGTAACTCTGCACAGTCCTTTTAAAAGCTACCTGAATTTACACAAGTCGTTTCTTGTCCTAAAACTGAAAAAAGTAACCAGAAATCCACTTAATGATACCAGTATAGAGATAATCACTGTACGAATATTCTGAATATGCAATGTGTGGTTGAATTTCATTGGGTGAAATATTATCCTGAAAAGACCAATGATTTGTTTTTAAAGATACTTAACTATGGGTTTTAGAAATTGCTCAGTGATTAAAAGCACACACTTCTCTTGCAGAGGATTCAAGTTATATTCTTAGCACCTGTGTGGTGGCTCATAACATCCTGTACCTCATGTATCAGAGGCTCTAGAGCCCCTTTTCAGACTCCTCAGGTTCTTGCACTCATGCGGTGCACATAAACTCATGCAGGCACACATTAGAGCAATGCATAATTAATAGTGCTTGTTTTGATACTATTTTTCCAAGATATAAAACCACATTTTAAGCTTCATCTTTTTAAAATAAATTTATGAAATATTTATAAAATCATTAATTTTATAAATGCACACATCTCTATAAAAATTAACCAAAAGGAAAAAATATTAATAGTATTTATGTCTTGATGGTGCATAAAACTTATTGTTTTTACTTTATTCTCTTTTGGAATATGTGACAATGTTAAGAGTAATTTTAAATCTCAGAAGCACACACACACATATCTAATTTTAATTCCAGTTTGAACATTTAAGGGAAAATGAGGCATCTGTTTTACTGAATCTGGCATCTTTCACTTTTTCCTGTAGTTCATGTTTTGGAAGAAACTCCATATTTTCATAATGGCTGCACAAATTTAAATTCACATAGAAATGAATAGAGTTTTCCTTTCCCCAACATCCTCACCAGTATTTGCTGTCATGTTCTTAGAAGAGTAAGATGGAATCTAAATGTCATTTCCTGTGTACTTCTCTGAGGCTAAGAATTTCGGGCATTTTTTTCAAGTACTGATTGTCCATATGCATTTCTTCTCTTAAGAGAACAGTATATTTAGTTATGTTTCCCACTTACTGATAGAATTTTTGATGCTCAGTTTTGCAGGTTTTTTTTATACATTCTAGGTATTAATCTCTTGCCTGATGTGTACTTATTAAGATATATATTTTCCCTTTCAATAGTCTGTCTCTTCAGTTTGATGATTGTTTCTCTTGCTGGGTAGGAATATTTTAATTTCATGTAATATCATTTTTCGATTCTTAGAGTTGTTTCTTTTGCTATTGGAGCCCTTTACAGAATGCTCTTGCCTGTGCCTTTATCTTGAAGTATCTATCTCTAGCAGTTTCAGAATTTCAAGCTTTATATATAATTAAAGTCCTTGATTCATTTTGAATTGATTGATTGTGTGTGAATATATGTTTAGAGTGATAGATGTTTATCTACCTTGTTTTTCCTATGTGTGTGTATGTCTACTCTGACTATCATTTCTCAAAGAGGTTCTCTTCTCCCAGGTATGTTTTTTGACACATTTGTTAAAAGTTAGGTGTCTGTAGCTGTGTGAGCTGCTTTTTGATTCATTGTCTCTATAATATTGGTGTCTATGTCTACTTGGGGGCCAGGACTATGCTATTTTTGTTACTAGAGCCCTGAAATATAATTTAAGACAGTGTATTGTGATATCTAGAGAACTTCTTTTCTGATAATCATTGCTTTGCATATCTGGAATCATTTGTGCTTCCATACAAATTTTATAATTAACTCTATTTCTGTTAATGTATTATTTCTCTCGGTTTTAGAGTTATATCAAATTTTAAAAGTATTTAAGAAAAAAATTAAAAATAGGTTTTGAATAGTCATATCTTAAAATTGAAGTTCTCAATAAAAGATACTACATAGTATTTGCGATCTTACATACACACATATATATCATATATATAATATATATATATATGCTTACACACACACACACACACACACACACACACTTTTTTTTTTTGGTTTTTCGAGACAGGGTTTCTCTGTGTAGCTTTGCGCCTTTCCTGGAGCTCACTTGGTAGCCCAGGCTGGCCTCGAACTCACAGAGATCCGCCTGGCTCTGCCTCCCAAGTGCTGGGATTAAAGGCATTCGCCACCAATGCCCGGCCACACACACACTTTTAAAGGGGCTAGAGAGATAGGTTAATGGTTAAGAGCAAAAGGACTCACGTTCAGTTTCCAGGATCCGTGGGACAGTTCACAATCATCTATTATTATTCCAGTTCCAGGGGATCTGATGCCCTTCTCAGGCCTCTGTGGGTACTGTGTATGCATGCAGTGCATATACATACTTGTAGACACACATACATGCACATGAAATGAAAACAAACAATTTAAAAATTGAATAAAAATAAAACTGATATTTTCTCTTTCACTTTTATCAAGTTATATTTTATTAGCTCAAAATCATTTGATTATCAAGAAAATTAATTGTCTTGTATTTGATATTAAAGTTTGGTCAATGGATATAGGAATCCAAAGGCTATATTTGTAGACTTATTTCCATGTAATTCACTATGAAATTATATAGCATCATTATTTCAGCATCTAGAAACTTTGTGATTAATTAAAATGCATAGCAAATTAAAGCATCAGACTTAAGGGTAATTTTCTCTAACCCAATAACTTCAAGTTACATGTTATTTTACTAAAATTTATAACTTAGGATAGTAGATTTGTAGTGAATCACTATTAGCTTCTTTATCTGTGCAGGCCCATGGATAACATCATGTGCATTTGATTTAGTGTTTAGGCTTTAAGAGGCAGGCTAATCTGAGTGTGCCTCATTGTATATGAACTGGTCTGCACCACAACTACTTCATGGCTTATAAAGAGAAGTTTCTCTTATAAGGGTTGTGAGACGTACGAATCTATGGGTATGAATAGAGGAACTTGGGCAGGTTAATAATATATCCATTTAGCAGAATGGCAGTATCAGTTTCTCATTTATGATGTAGGATGTAGCCAACTGTGGGTATTTTGCCTAGTTAACAATAATAACATGCATGAGTTTTGTGTCATGGAGAAGGCTTTACATCCAGTCAGAAAGTAGTTGTCACTCTCCAAACCCTTCCTAGCTTTTATAGTGTGAGAAGGTTCCATGCTGGTCACTGGGGAAGACAAGTCATCAGCAGTCTTCCTCATCGGTGAACCCTATGAACTGTAAAGCTGTCTTTCCAGGCAAAATGGGCCACTAGTACAGGTACCACAGCGACACATCTGTCTCTGACTTTGAAGTCTTCTCCACGGAAAGAACAAATTTCTGGTACTGTATGAAAAGTAAAAAGCCTATGACTGGGAAGGCCATAGACCTAGTGGGGACCTCACTACTGTTTTTTAGCTAAATTGACACAGTGCCAAGGTGCCTTTTCAATATTCACGCTGATGCCAATAGACAAACGCCACTTTCTTCCTGAATCAGAGAATCTTCTCTTTGCAGTGAATGACAATGAATGCAGAGATTCGAGGTTGTTGGTAAAGAATGATTTAGTGCTCAACTCTAAGCAGAACATTTATACCACCAGTCTCAGAGATTACTGTAAAAGAGAAAGCAAAAAGAATGTAAGACCTGGAAGATAGGGAGAAGTGATGTGAAGTGCTATCCTCAGGCATGACACAACCATTGAAAATGTGTTCTTACACCATTGGAATTGTCAGTGTAACACCTGCACAAAACTGGAACTGTTAACAGCCAATCGTGGATTAGGCAGGGGGCAGGACTCTCAGCAAATGATGGATTCTGTGAGAAGGAAAGCCATTGCCATGTACCAAATGGTGAGGCTACCAAGTTTCAGTGGATATTTCCAATTCCATAGCCACACAACAGTCCTGTTTAACATCAGAGGATCACAAATAACACAGTCATGAATGTGGAAAAGAGACTTGTAAGGAGCAGAGAGCAAAGTATGGATTAAAGGGGGATGAGGGAAAGGCTGATAGTTAAACAGGAGGTACTGTATACATGTATGAAATTGCCAAAGAGCAAATTTAATCAACAAAAAAAGAAGGAAAGAAAGAAAAGGAAAAAGAAGCCAGTTGAAGTTGAATTATGCATATCTTAAGGGAATATGAGTTTTTCACTGCTAACAACTGGCATTAGGGGAGAAATTAACATCACAATAGGTCAGTTATGCCTCGTGTTTGGAAATTTTATTCATAATATTGATTGATGCTAACATACTGCTGTTGTCTAATCTAATGCAAGGATGATGGCCAGGTAAGGATCAATGTAAGCAGTGTCTCATTTTTAGAATTGTCTATTTGATTCTAAGCCACTGATTAGTTTTGCTTGGAGAACAGGGTCATTATGAACAATCAGAGACTCCAGTTATTGGTAACAGACATTTTCAGGGTCAGAGCTGTTGGATAAGGGCAATGTTCCTGTGCTATATAAACAACTGCCATCATCTAGGAGCCTACAAGGGAACTAAAATCCACACAGAGACTGCTTGTATTTATATTTTATTTGGAGAGCAGTTATTCACTTTTAACAAATAAAGCTTCATTCAGATTATTCATTCATTCAACAAAGTTACTGAGTGACCAACACTATCCTGGGGGGTTCACAATGAAAAAATGCATCTCCTTTCAAGGTGTTTTGTTTCTAAATCAGATTTTTAAATCCATTTCTCACCTTTCTGAAGCAGGATGCTTGTAATAGCCGTTAATATTATTTTAATTTTTAGAACAAATGACACATGGTAGGTAAATGTAATAAAATAGCCTTATTTAGGGATCACCCTATGTATCCCATCCTTTATATGTTTCCTCCCTTTTACATCTTCATTTCTTTTTTTAAAAGGATTTATTTATTTTATTCTTTTTTGTGTGTATGGATATTTTGCCTGCATGCACAGGTACATGCACCACATGCATGCCTGGTGCCATGGATCCCCTGGAATTGGAGTATCAGACAGTTGTGAGCTGCCACATCTGTGCTAGGAATTAAACACTGGTCCTCTAAAGAAGCAGCCAGTGTTCTTAACCACTGAGCCATCTCTTAGCCCCATATCTCCATTTATAATTTCCTATTTTCAAGGCATATATACAAATAAATGTTAATATAGGTATATATGCATATATATGTTAAGCACACCCAATGATCCATGATATAGTTTATATATGCGGTTTCTTTGTTGATTTTCAATTTGAATGAATTATCAAAGATGCCAGAGGTAGGGACCTTTTCTACCAATGAATTGGTTTCATGAAAATAGGATTCTCATTAATTAGTGTACACATATTAAGAACCACTATATCTTCATGATAAACTGCTTCCTTTTTATTTTTATTATTTTAAGATTTATTTTTATTTTATATGTATGGCTGTTTCATCTGTGTGTATGTCTGTGTACCACATGCAGAGGCCAGAAGGTGGTGTAAGATCTTCTGGAACTGGAGATGCTGGGAATTGAACTGGGGTCCTCTGGAAGAACAGCCAGTGCTCTTAACTACTGAGTCATCTATTCTGCTTATGTTCCCCCTGCCCCCACCTTTATAAGTATCATACGTATGCACTGGTCTTCTTTATCTCTGCTGACTAGCTTTGATTTATCAGATATTAAAGTAGTTACACCGAAAACTAGAGAGCTGGTTCAGCAGTTAAGAGCACTTGCTCTTAACAAAAGCATCTGGATTCAGTTTCTAGCACCCACATGGTGGCTCACAAACATTCTGTTTCTCTTATGCCCCCCTCTAGACTTCATGGTCATTGCATACACACGGGGCACATATATATGTGTAGGCAAACACTCAAATACATAAAATAAAGAAAAAGCTTTTTGCAAAATGTTTTAGATTTATTTTATTTTATGTGTATAAATACTTTGACTGTGTATGTATATGCAATATGGGAGTGCATGGTACCTTTGGAAGTCAGAAGAAGCTATTGGATTCCCTGGTATTGGAGTTATCGATAGTAGTGAGCCATCTTATACATACTGAGAACTGAACCCTGGCACTCTGCAAGAGCAAAACATGGTTTTAACCATTGAGCAACCATCCCAACACCAAGAAATCCTCTGTTCTTTTTAAATAACCACACCAGGCTGTTTTTAGGTTCTAATTTCTATATAGATTAACTTATGTCCTATGAATCTTAATTTAAAAATGCACTTAGTATGACATAAGTTTCTTGGAGATGATGATAGTTGGATGGTGTATTATCCAATCTGCTAATCCTCATCCTTTCATTGTTGAGTTGAAAATATTTTCATATTTAAAAGGTTTATTAGTTTCCGTAAGTTTATTGTTTGCTTTTATGATCAGTTGATTATTCTGTGTTCTTTCCAAGTAATATTAGGGTTTGCCTATACTGGAAATGACAGCTTCCCTTGACAAATAATCAAAGACAATCTGGAGACAACCTGGTATATATGATATGTGGAGGAAAGAAGCAATGTGTGTGTATTCAGGGTATCTGTCTTAAATCCTACAAACTAAACAATGAGTGCACTTCTGTTTTATTCCATGATGGAAACCTAAGGCATGAGGACCAGAAACTAGAGGCATTTGGCTGGTTAAGCTTTCAGGCTTCTAGCAGCATAGTTCAGCTGAGAGCCATTCGGATATGAGGACACAGAGGCTTCCAGTCTGAGGAAACAAGACCAGCTGAGAAGTTGGCCAGGGGAGGTTAGCTGTGGCTTGTTCTGTCTCTCTGACCTTCTAGTGTTCACCCCAATACTTGGCTCCAGGTTTGTTTTATTAATAAAGACCTTTTAAGATTCTGCTACAGAAACCCACTGAGCAGACAACATTTTACCCTTTCTAACAAGGTAAGATTTTTCACAAATACATAGTCATTCTGTTTCTCTTTGTGCTCCTATTTTTACCTGTGCATTTAATAGTTTACTAGAGCTTTTAAACCAGACACACAAAATGAATTCATGAAGTAATAAATAGGAAAAGGCAAATATGAAGTTTAATTAAGGAGGAAATGACAGATCTAAAAAATGTATAAATCAATAGTGAATCAACTTAATATATTATCAACAGATGAAACAGAGTTTATCATTTCTATATGCCTTCATTTTGAATAAAAAGAGATTCATATTGAGTAAGACACATGACATTACCTCACAATAATCTATAAATGTCTCAGCCTTGATATATCCATTCAAATGAGCACCTATGAAATACTGGATATTTCCTGCCAATGACAGACACCTAAATTATGAGACACCTAAATTAAGAGATCATGAACTCACACCCTTAAAATCCTCGTTTGAAGTTGAATTGGGAAGCCACAGAAAGAACTATAAGTCTCTAATATGAAATTTCCACTGCCAGTGTCTCTCACACTGAAAGATCATAAAGAGAAGTCAAATATTCTGAAGGTCCCTTATGATCCAGCCCTGTTGCCCCCTAACCTTAGCATTCATCATTCTCAGCCTTTCTCCAGAACCTCTGGAGGTATGTCTCATCTCTTGAGTCAGCAAAGCTTACTCTAACTTCAAGGCTCTGCACTTCTTTCTTCCCCTGCCCTGATGGCCTGTCCCTTGAATTTTCATGAGGCTGCATATCTTGGCATCTCTGAATCAGTTCAAGTCATTGACCCTGAGGGAGATCAGGCCCATCCTTTGTGGCCATGCACGTAAAACCTTAGTATCTTGTTAACCTTAATCACTGCCTTATAAAAGATAAAAGGCTTAACTTTCAAGTTGCTTATGGTTATTGCCTATCTTGCTCTGTAAGGAAGTTCAAGAAGATATGGCCTTTGTCAGGGTCATTTAATACTGTATCAATAAAGATAAGAGTGTTAATGATGCCTGGGAGGGACTTAGAAATATTTCTGAAGGAGTGTAAATAAAAGAATGAATAATTTTTTACCATTTTATTCTATCACTAAATTTTCATGTGTTCTGAGAAAGTAATGGATTAGATAATATTCCCAAGACAAAGGCAAAACTAAGAAGTATAGGACTGGTTCTTAAATTTTCATATAGTTCATTTCCCCATCTGTATCATCTTCACTTTATGCCATCAACAGATAATATTGGAAGGCAACTCTTAGACTGCCATTCTCCTTCACATAGTTTATACTCATTTCCCGAATATTCCTTTGGTAATCCTGTGTCTTAGTTGGGATTTCTATTGCTGTGAAGAGACATCATAATCATGGCAACTCTTATCAAAGAAAACATTTGATTGGAGCTGGCTTATAGTCCCAGAGGCTTAGTACATTATTCTCATAGCAGGACACATGGAGGCATCCAGACAGACATGGTGCTGTAGATGTAGCTGAGAGCTCTACATCTGGATCTTCAGGCAGCAGGAAGAGACAGTGAGACATTAGGCCTGTCTTGAGCTTCTGAAACCTCAAAGCCCACCCTTCCCAGTGACACATTTCCTCTGACAAGGCCATACTTCCAATAATACCACTTCCTATGAGTCTACGGGGCCATATTCTTTTTTCCTTTTTATAATTATTTTTAATTCATTTTACGTATCAACCACAGTTTCCCCTCACTCTTTTCCTCTGGTTCCCTCTCCCCACTTCTTTTCTACCCACCACCCATCCACTCCTCAGAAAGAGTAAGGCATCCCATAGGAATCAACAAAGCATGGCATATCAAGTTGAAGCAGGATCAAGTTCCTCCCCCTCCACCCACACCCAACCCCTGCATCAAGGCTGAGCAAGGCACCCTGCCATAGGGAATAGGTTCCAAAAAGCCAGCTCATGTGCCAGGAATAGATACTGGTCCCACTGCTAGGAGCCCTATTGGGCCATTTTCATTTAGCGATTACTTGCTGTTTTACAATAACACTAATGAAAAGGGTGTAAATAGCTATTAGAATGGTATATGCACAGTAGTTATAGACAAGCTATTTAGTAATGTAAGTTGAGATCAGAATAAAAAGTGTTAACATATATTTAATAACAGAATCTTGGTTTTGCAAGTGTGGCTTTCTCTTGTTCTTTTAACTTGTGCGCCAAGCTATGTGTTACAGTATTTAATATCAACTCTCCCCATTTTAACTTGGCAGAAATGGCTGGGATAGCTGTAAATTCTGGTTAAAAAAAGTGATCCAAAAGCCAGGCAGTGGTGGTGCATGCCTTTAATCCCAGCACCTGTGAGGCAGAGGCAGGTGGATCTCACTTTTATATATGTTTGTATGATCAGTTCAAATTTAAAGACTACAATTCTAACAAAGACAAGACAGCAAGACATTTGGGACAAGCTGGTAGTTCCTACTATAAGACTCAAGATATAACATAAAATCACAAGTTCAGTGTAATAGTCAAATATGACTATGGTATTAAAAACTTGCAAACTCAAGAAACTGAGGCAGGAAGGTGGCTATTTTCAGGAAAGCCTGAACTATGCTGGTTTTGAGTTGAGCCTGGACTGCACAGTGAGATTGTCTATCTTTCTGTCAATCAATCATTTCTCTTTAAATGTATGTACATATATAAATTAGGAAATGTATAGTATTGGGTTGTAAAACATAGAAATTATCTTCTGGAATCAGGCTGCCAATATTTAAAGTTTGTGTCCATGACTTATTTGGATGTTCAAATTCTAAGACGCAGTTTTGTGTGCCCAAATAAAGAATAATAATAGTATCTCAATAGTAATGATGCTATTGAGACAACAAATGATAATATAAAAATAAGACTGTTAGCATAGAGCCTGACTAACATTAAGAAATAAATAAATGAGGAATGATGTTGGTAACACTGATGCCACTAGGTAAAAGAAATAACATGATTCTCTGGAGTATTAAAAGTCTAGCATAATGACATATGATAATAATTTTAGCATCAGGGAAACTGAAGCAAGAAGATCGCAGGTTCCAGGGGAGGCAGGCTGCATAGCATGACTCTCTAAACAAATAAATGTCAAAACAGAGAGAATTATCATAACATTATGATCATTATGATAGTGCTAAAGGATACTTGGAAGGATTCATGGATAGAGGACTAGATTGGCTATGGTGTATATGTAAATTATAAACTATAAAGCAAAGATAATTCCAAGCTGAGAATAATATATAATGACTAAGTACAATGTCAACCAACACACTAAACAGACTACTGTTTAATTGGTGATATATACATACATACATGCATATATGTCCCAACCTTATTTTCAAGCTTGGAAGAGTTTGGGGTATACCATAAATTGCTGTAATTAATTTATACCTTCCTGAAACACTAAGAGGTTCACCGAGCATGAATTCATCATTTTCCCACCACTGGAAATCACTTGAAAAGTTCTATCAGCATTAGAAAGCCTAATGTAAAATTAATATGTATGCATTTTCTCTCATCTTTTAAATATGCAACAGTAAATGCTTTCTTAGTGATGAAGAACTGAACAGTGGTTTGAAATGCCATTTATTTGAATTTCATAAGTCAATTCTTCTTCCTTCTATCTTCTTGCTTCCTTCAACTGTCACTCAAAAAATTACAGGCAAGCCAAGAAGATGGAACAAATGTTTCTGATAAGGTCTAGTTTCAGAAAGCCAGACTTCTTTCAATTTTCAATTATACTTTACTCAATGTATGTGTTGTAACTACTATTATTTGTTGCTTTAGCTTTTGTTATCTGTTACATATGCTTCTTTGTCTCATTGAATACCACAAAAGGATCACAGGGTAAATACTATTATGGCACCTATTTCACAACTCAGATAACTGAGGTACAGAGTAAGAACCTTGGCCAATGTCATGTAGGTAACCACTGAAGACTAGATTACTACTCACTCTATCTTTGTATATATGGTTAGCACTGAATTATTCTGATTCCTGTGTCATGCGTTCAGAGTCTGTGTCAGTTTCCCTTCCTGTGGCTTAGACTCTTAAATTAAAAAGGATTTATTTTAGTTCACAGTTCAGCTTACACTTCCATTATGGTGAACATGTCAAGGCAACCAGAGCTTACAACACCAAGTCAAATTACATGTGCATCAGAAGAAAAGATCAATTAATACATGCATGCCACCTCTCAGCCTCCTCTCATTACTTGTACAGCCCAGGACTCTCTGTCGAGGGAATGGTTCTAACACATATAGGATGCTGTATAATTTTTATGTTGCTGAGATTAAACATGATTAGCAACGCAACATATAGAAGGGAGAATTTACTTGGGCTTATGGTTCCAGAGGTATAACAGTCCAACATCATTCTATGGACATGACAGGCAAGACAGCAAGGCATGGAAGCTGGAGCAGCAAGCTAAAAACTCATATCTTAAATACCAAACATGAAACAGAGAGGGAGAACTGGGAATGGTGCATGTCTTTAAAACTTCAAAGCCTACCCCCAGTGACATACTTCCTCCATCAAGGCCACACCTCCAAAACTTACCCAGACAGTGCCACTAACTGGGAACCAAGTATTCTTACATCTGAGCCTATTGGAGGTGGGGTCATTCTCATTCAAACCACCACAGATAGGTCTTCCCACATCAATTAACATCACTGAGATAATCCCTTATTGACATATTCAGAGGGCCCATATACCAGGTGATTCTAGTTACTGTCAAGTTGATAAGGAATACCATCACTTAGCTCTTTTATGCTACTGTACAAATAGAAGACTTGGATGCTTTAACTAAAATAAAACTTTATTTCCACAATGATAATTGGTTGTCACTATACCTGTAAGTCCATTTATACATTCATCAAGTAAATGGCTGAAAGAATTTTATATATATATATATATATGTATATATATATATATGTAGCTGGAGAGCTTCTCTCCAGGTCCCACCAAGCCCCGTAGTCCCACAACCCACGTATAAAATAATCACTCAGA
>CABHPH010154990.1:0-25153 GCA_902168325.1 Peromyscus nudipes | reverse complement strand
TGTTTTGTTCATGTTTGTTTCCTCATGTGACTAGCATAGAAGCTCATGTTTGTTTTAAAGCCCATATATATTTGTGAATATATGAGTGAATGAGTGAGAAGGTGAATAAATAACCTCTAGTAAGTTTCTCTGCTTTTACAAAGTAAACCAGGTCTCCCCATCCCTGTCAAACAATTGAATTAAACAGAAAGAACTGATTCTGTGGCTTATGGTATTAAAAATATGCTACTTTAAAACTGCTAGGAAAACTTTCTAAATTTGTATACATTTCTACTAAATGTTTTTATTAAAATACATGTATATCAACACACACACACATATGTATATATAATGAAGTTATGCCTCTTGGGTTGACAATACCCTCCAAGTCATAGATTATCTAACACAAATGCCAGTACCAAGCATTAGAAATCGGTTATCAAATTGTTCAGGGAGCCCAAGAGATTCTCAAAACCAAAAATATGCTGCTGCTGATGCCCTTGGTTGTCTCCCACATGTTAAAGCTAAGTCCCTATTGCTGAAGAGCTGAAGAAATCATATTTTGGTAGAAAATCTCAGCTGGATCTGATTTGAAAGCCTTCTCCTCAAGAACGAGCTTTCATTGTACCAGATACTGCTTTGGAAGGTTCCAAGGGAGGGAAGCAGCCAAATAATACTACCCAACTGTGCCACCCATGAACCACAATCATGACCAACATTGCAAATATCACTATGGGTATAGTAGTTACATTCATATCTTGGCAATAATCAAAATTGTCTAATTGAACTCACAGGCCACTCAACAGGAAAGAAATCTTGCCTGGAAGTGGAAACCTAGCCAGATACCTGAGACTGTGAGGTCATAGGTCTTAGAGAAACTACTACTGCCATTTTATTAAACCAGAATACTTTCTAACTGTATTTTAAATACTTATCTTTATACACACAGATAAGTATAGTTCTTGTACCTCATCAGTGAAGCTTTTCCTTGTAGTAGATGTGACCATCTCACACACACACACACACACACAAACCATGTGGTCAAAATATAGAGAATAATGATTATGTGGTACTCAGCTCAATGGCTACATCTACAACATAACCCTTGTACCTAAGACTCAAAGATGATTGTAGAAGAGAAGATAGAAAGATTGTAAGAACTAGTGAGCTAGGAAATCTGATGTGAAACTATGTCTCCTAAAAATGACAGAGAAGATTTGCCCATGATATCTCAATAGTATGGTTGCCTAAATAAGACCTGAACAAGAAATCCACCATTAGATATATGCTAACATGGAAAGAGAAGATCTCAAATGGCTTCAACCTTAGACAAAGAGCTACTGGAAACTGGAGAAGCAGTCAACAGATGGAGACATAGTCTCCTCCAGGCATGACCCCCATAACTGGTTATCATATACCAAGTCATCGGCCCTAAAATCATATACATACAAGAAACTCTAATGCGACTCATCAGGTTGTATTCACATAATTATGTCCATATATTTAACAATAACAGTTAAAAAATAAGGAACCATTAATTTGAAAGGGAGCAAGAAATTAGTACATAGGAAGGGTTCGACAGAGGAAAGGAAAGGGGGAAATGGTATCATTACATTTTAAACTAAACTTCTTTAAAGCTTCTCTGATGATAAAATGTGTGTGTGTGTGTGCGTGTGTGTGTGTGTGTGTGTGTGTGTGTGTGTTTGTGTGTGTGTGTGTGTCATAGAGGGAGACAGACAGGGAAGTGTTTTTTTTCTTTTGAACATTTTATTCACATTACTTCAACTTTAGAGGGAAAAAATAAATTTATTTCCAGGGGAAGTTTTGTAGCCCCTACAATAAAATGAGATTGGGTTTAAACTTGAGATTCTATTAAAAAAACACTACAAAAAATAATTGTTTGATATTATTTCATTCTGAAAATATACAGTTGAGTTCTGGAAAATGGTTATTTTCTCTCCAGTCTTTAAAAATTGTTTTCTCTTATAAACCTACTGGTGAGAGCTTGCAATACTAATAACTAAATTAATTCCTTTACAAAGTCTGAGGAGTTTGAATTGTAAATATATTTTAAAAATTTCTACCTGAGCTAACATCTTACAAGAATTATAAAACAATTTTGTTTCCCTTCTTTATTTCACACAGTTCTGAAGTATTTATCTGCCTAGGAGAAATACAAATATTTGTAAAGGACAGTGTTTATTTATAGGGTCTCTAAGGTTACAATTACTGTGTGACAATAAATGGATGCTACCAAGTAGGACAGATAGGGAAGAATGCATGTGTCACATAGGTTTGTTTTGCCATATGCTAATAACTGAGAGGGTTTATTTATCTTGTAATATGTTCATGTCAGTTAGTGACTAAAATTAGAGTGAGCTTATTTAAGGGCTTATGCCCTCCAGCAATGTTTTCATGTGAAGTGGAAATTTGACCTTATTGAGCTCTGAATAATTCAACCCAAAAGGAAACACATTGATATCTCAAGTTATGAAGAATGGAATTGCTAAGATTCCCAGACATGACATTTATTGTAAGTATAACATGCTAGTACATTTCCCGTAACTTCAAAGAAGCCAGTGTTGATAAGCATTTTCCAAGATTATGAAATTCTCCCCCAAAATAAAAACTGTCAGTAGTCTAGTATTGTCCCCTCCCTGTTTGCCATGTCTTCTCTATTCTGTCTAAACTTTCATTCCAAACTTCTCCTTTTAGTCTTTCACAAATTTCTCATTTCAACTTTCAACCAGCGCTCCCGCGCATGCGCGCGCGTGTGCGCGCGTGTGTGTGTGTGTGTGTGTGTGTGTGTGTGTGTGTGTGTGTGTAGTGATATACCTTCTACCTAATAAACTTGCCTGAGGATCAGAGGACAGAGCCAGCCACTAAATTAGAAACAGAGCCAGGCGTGGTGGCACACACCTTTAATCCCAGCACTTGAGATCTCATGCCTTTGCTTTGGAAGCACACAAGCCTTTAATCCCAGGAAGTAGTATGGCAGGGCAGAGAACGGTATATAAGGTGCAAGGAAACAGGAACTGGCTCTCTTTAGGCTGAGGATTTCATAGAGGTAAGAACTAGTGGCTGATTGTTCTGCTTCTCTGATCTTTCAGCTTTCACCCTGATATCTGGTTCTGGGTTTTTTTTTGTTTGTTTGTTTGGTTGGTTGGTTTTTTTCCCCCCTGAGACAGGGTTTCTCTGTGTAACAGAGTCCTGTAACTTGCTTTGTAGAGCAGGCTGGCCTCGAACTCACAGAGATCCTCCTGCCTCTGCCTCCCCAGTGCTGGGATTTAAGGCATGTGCCGCCGCCACTACCACCCGGCTATGGCTCTGGGTTTTTTATTAAAAGACCATCTAAGATTCAAACAGCATACATACATACATACATACATACATATACATACACATACATATATATATGTGTGTGTATACATATATATTCATATATATGTATACACATACACGTACATACATTTTTTTTCAAAATTTCTCTGGAAATATACTGTCTTGAGGATTTTCCCACAAGTCAATGGTGTTTTTCTTTTGTTTTTCAAGATTCTGAACCTAATGACCTTTTAGACAATAAAGTTTTACATGCATTTATTTATTTGCGTAGGAACAGGCTATGATATTAGGTTGTGATTAGGAAAAGCTGCTGTCTACAGAGCATCCTTTCTGATCTGATTCGAAGAAGAGAAAGTTAAATAAAAGTCACCACACTGCAGCTAGCTAAAATAACTCCTGACAAGTCATACAGGGAATGACATTAATCTAACATGATGTTTGTACTTAAAGGTCTAATATTTTGTTTGGAATAAATGTGTAGCAATGTGGGCAGCATATGATAGCCAATAATTTCTATGTTGTCTTGGAGAGTCAGCAAATGGATTAGCCTTGCTCTACACACAATTGATTTACTTGAGCAATGAATTACTCATTAAGTGGCTACTTTGGGTTAGCACTGTGCTAGGTGCTTTAGGTAAAAACAAGTAGTGCCTTACCCCTGAGGCATCTATACTTTGTAAGGATAGAAAGAAAGGGACACATGGGTTCAAATGGGAGTGGAGGTTAAAAGAATCATGAATGGTTTCAGAGAAGGGGAAGCTGAAAAAATGATTTGACTAGGCAAGAGTAATGGGAAGATAATTTTGAAACTCTCCCCTAAAGGATCACAGTGTGAGAATGGCTGGAATCCTCGATTTTATAATCATATATTAAGAATACGATGAAACTGTGCTTACTGTGATATGGTACAGAAAAAATGTATAGCATATGTGATAACTGAAGATATATTTGTATCTTTACATATGCCCAAGAAAATAATCAGCTTTGAAATACCATAAAGCTCTTTACATTTTATTTTCAATTAATTTATTCTTTACAATTTTAATGACTTTGAAGATTTTGGGGAGCATGTGAAATCTTGACTGAATGTGTGTTGTTACATGGACACACCCATGTCAAAGACACCAATGCCACAGACCCACGGGAATGACCTAGCCTTACACACTGGTCAAGTTTAGAGGCATGGCTAAGCTCTCCTCTAGTCCAAGTGCAAATGTTTGTGAACAACTGACCTGCTTGTGACAAAAACAGCAACCCCAGCAGTACCCTCTTCTCAGAGGACTGCAACCTGAGACTGCTATTCTCTCCCAGAGATTAGCTAATTCCTCCTCCTTGTGCTGTACATAATAAACATGCGTAGTAGGTCCCCTCCATCAGAGAAAGCAAGCCCACTTCATCACAGTGTGTGTCTTGTTTCTTTAGTATCTGTCATTTCTTTATTCCCATGTTGCCCTAGTCAAGTTTCTAAGATTAAGCTGTGCAGGTCATGGCAAAAGATTCCATTTATTTAAAGGATATTGTTGATAATTCTTTCTTTTTAATTTTTTTATTAAGAAATGTTTTATTCATTTTACATTCCAATCACAGATCTCCCTCTTCCCTCCTCTCGCCCCTCCAGCCTTTCGCCCCTACCGACCCCTCATTCCCTCCTACAAGAAAGCAAGGCCATTTCTCGACTATTGCCAGCAGTCTATTGTGGGGGCATCTTTGTGGATTTCTGTGGGCCTCTCCAGCACTTTGCTCCTTCTTATTCTCATGTGGTCTTCATTTATCATGAACATTCCTTGTGTTTCCTCTCTGTACTTGATCCAGTTGGGATCTCCCGATCCCCCAAGTTCTCTTTCCCTCGTCCCTTGCCCCTCATTACCCCCACTCACATCCAGTCTGTTCATGTAGATCTCATCCATTTCTCCATCATTGGGCGATCCCCGTGTCTTTCTTGGGGTCCTGTTTTCCAGGTAGCCTCCCTGGTGTTGTGAGTGGCCGTCCAGTCATCCTTGTTCCACAACTAGTATTCTCCTAGCCCGATCTGACCTACCCTGGTGATAGGATGGCCAAACACCTTAATTGTCATAATAGAAACCCCATCCAGTGACTGAGGGAACTAGATGCAGATATCCACGGTCAGGCCCTGGGTGGAGCTCCAGGAGTCCAATTAGCGAGAAGGAGGAGGGTTTATGTGAGCTAGAGTTGTTGGGACCAGGGATGGATGGAATACAGGGACAAGTGGCCAAACAAATAGAAACACATGAACTGTGAACCAATGGCTGAGGGGCCCCCAACTGGATCAGGCCCTCTGAATGGGTGAGACAGTTGATTGGCTTGATCTGTTTAGGAGGCATCCAGGCAGTTGGACCGGGTCCTGTGCTCAGTGCATGAATTGGCTCTTTGAAACCTGGGGCTTAGTAGAGACCCTTGGCTCAGCCTGGGAGGAGGGGACTAGACCTGCCTGGGCTGAGTCCACCAGGTTGATCTCAATCCTCGGGGGAGTCTTTGCCCTGGAGGAGATGGAAATGGGGGGTGGGCCGGGGAGAGGGGGGCGGGGTGGCAGGAGGGGTAACGGGTGATCTATGACTGATATGTAAAGTTGAATTATATTGTAAAATAAAATAAAATAAATTATAAAAAAAAAGAAAGCAAGGCCTCTCATGGGGAGTCAGCAGAGCCTGATGCATTCAGTAGAGGCAGATCCAAGCCCCTCCCCCTGCCTTAAGGCTATGCAAGGTGTTCCACCATAGGTAGTGGGCTCCAAAAAGCCAGCTCATACACCAAGGATGGATCCTGATCCTACTGCCAGGGGGCGCCTTAAGCAGATCAAACTATACAACTGTCTCACCTATGCAGAGGGCCTAGTCCAGTCTTATGGAGGCTCCACAGGTGTTGATCTAAATTTCACGAGTTCCCACTAGTTTGGTTTGGTTGTCTCTGTAGGTTTCCCCATCATGATCTTGATGGCCCCTTGCTCATAGAATCCCTCTTCTCTCTTTTCGACTGGACTCATGGAACTCATCAGGCCATATTCTTTATCATTATTTTCTAAATGGTCTAATAGAGCTTTCCACGTTTTTAGGCACCAGAAAGCTGTCAAGCTGACACATCATTTATCTTTCTCCCTCTCCCTTTCCTCTTCACTACCCTTTCTTTATGCTTCTCTTTCAGTACTTCCTTATTTTCAGGGTTTGTAAGAAACTCAGGAAATCGTCTTGTATTTGCGTTCCCTACTTCAGATTTGAAATGAATCATTTTTACAAAGAGTCCTGTTCTGCTTCCCTTAATTAGAAGATTATATCTAGGAGCCAAGATCTAGGCTGTGAGTGTATGGGGTGTTACTAGGGTGAAAATAAAGAGCAACCATTGAACAAATGAGAAGGCTATTCGGTGCTTTCACCATAAGAGACTGACTACCATTATGTGTGGCTTAAGATCCAAGGCAGAGAGGAAAAGGGAAAATCTTCATTATAGAAGAAAGAGAAGACTTCCCCTGTCAGTTAGGCTGTTGGCATGGTGAGGCTGTAGAAACGTGTGCTAAAACCACTACTCTATGGAACAAGTTCAAGGTGAGTATTTGTTTACTTCAGATTGGTATTTTATTAAAAATGGGATCCAAACTAGTATTACTCAAGTCTTGGCCTTTGGGAATGCTTGTTACAAGCATCATTTCTTGAATTCTGATACTGTTTGCAAGAGACAAGCCTGTCTTATAGGCACTACACAAGAGGAAAATCTGTCTTATATGCACTCGACTGTCTGCCTGAGCAGTTACTATGGGCCTAGTGTCCTCTGTTGTCTGCTGCACATTGTAAATCAGCTTTTTTCATGTGCCTGGCTCAGCCACTTCTGGTTGTATATTCACACTACCTCTGCTTCTAAGCTGTCCATGGGAACAGTTAGAAGTGTGTCTCTATCCTGAACCATATATACCTTCATACTTATAATTTGTTCTGTATATCTATAGATATTCATACAACAATCAATTCTAATTATACCAAGAGCCCACAATTCTAATCCCACACCAAAAACTGTATTGGAGAATTCCCCTTTTAATGTTTTTATATCTACTTGCTCTCAAGCCAAGAAGCCACAATCTTATCATCTTTGTATATCTTTGTTTGGAACCCCATTATACATATAAATTTATTTTATGATTCCCCAGATTTATTTTTGGTAGGAATGAATTTTCAGCCATTTATAGTGCTTATGAACAGTTCATTTCCTTTTGTCTTCAGCCCTAAACATCGACTCAAAACACTGCTCTCAGAATTTGCTTAACGCATTTTTCTTCTTTATCACCTCTAAGGAGGTTAAGCCATTTATTTCTATTACAGTCGTGTTGATTTGTTATAATTTTCACTTTCTGCTGTGTTCCTCAGATACTGGTGGTAGGTGTTTTTAATATTAGAATAATAAAGTTAACTCTTTGAGGTTTGGAATTCATCAGATCTGATATTAGCCTTGTGTTTCCCACAATAGCTCATAAACAGTTCTAGGACTATAGTTAGCGGCACTATTCTTTTAGTCCATCCCTTTATTAAACCTTTTTTTAAAATTAAATTTATTTGTTTATTCCTTTGTTTGTTTTACATCCCATCCTTAGTTTCCCCTCCCTCCTCTCCTCCCAGTCCCTTCCCCCAACCTCCTCTGTTCTCAACCCCCAACCCACTCCTCCTCCTTTCTGTTTAGGAAAGGTCAGGTCTCCCATGAGTATCAGTAAAACATGGCCAATCAAATTGCAGTAAGACTAAGCACCTCCCCATGTATTGAGGCTGGGGAAGCCGACCCAGTATGGAGGGGTGGGGTAGAGTCACAGCCTGAGCTCTTAATAGTTTAATCTTTGCCTGCATTAATTATGACATCATGATCAGTGATTGAGAAGTCAGGTAATGAACACAAGTTATAAGCGAAAGAATGAAGTTGATTGTTCTTCCATTTCTAACTCTGTCGTGGATTTTTGTGTCAGTGGTGAAAAGTACACAAGTGTATTCGATAGTGAAAGTGTAAAATCCAAAGTGAAGCTTCACAGCTTCTGAATAGCAATTGAAACTGGACAGAAGTTTAGTCTTTATGTCTGCTTAATTTGGGTGTGTGATTGTTTTTATTTTTTCAGTTTTTACAATAAAGTTTATAAAATTTTAAATATTAAAAATTAAGTGATTGAATGGGTGTATATGTATAGCTTTCGTAAAAACCTAACATTCTGTGTTCTTAGATCAACACTTAGATCTACACTTTTTTTAATGATCCAATCTTTAATGAGCACTAAATCACTCCTTTCAGGAGGAGAGACAACCTGTGTCTCTTTTATAATTCTTGCGAAGAGTTTTACATTTAATGATGCTTTTCTCATGTGTATTCACTGACATGTTGTTGGAATTAGGAGGAGTTATGGAAATATTTTTCTTGTTAATCAAAACATGGTTAAAGGATCTGGATTGAGGTTTCTGATTTTTATTTCCATGAATAGATATAGATTAAATGACAGTGACGCCAATTCAATCATTTTCATGTTAGGAATGTCTATTTTTTCTCAGATAAACTTTTTGGCTAATAAATATATTTTTTGAAAACCAAAATATTACTTTAATTCTTTCAGGATATAGCCAATTTGTTCGCCTTAATTTTTTTAATGATTTTTATTTTATTTTTTTTACAAACGAAAGTTGATGTAATCTCATGTTCACTCTGATAACTCTTGGCACAGTTAGTTGGGTTCTGATTTTATGTATTTGTTCATTTTTTTACTTTTTAATAAGGATTGAAGCCAGAGTCTCACACATGATAGGTAAGGTCTCAACCACAGAACTATATCCTCTATATTTATATAATAGGGTTTTATAATAATTAAATATAATTAGGATTTTATAATATATAAATATTATATATAATTCATAACATATGTAATTAATAACTAGGGTTTTCCTAAGATATCTAGGCTGGTTTTGAGCTATCTCTGATTTCTAGGAAGGCTTTTGAACTTTGATTTCTTGCTTCAGCCTCCTGAGTAGAGGGACTTACATATGCACACTACATGCAAATTGACCTCTCAAAATGTTAAAACTAAAAAGTACAGTTTTCAGGATAGAATGCAAAGCAATTTTCTAATGTTTTTGAGTGAAACAAAATCTTGCAAAACCAAGACAATGTTAAACAAAATCCTCAGATTAAATGTGGCTTTAATTACCTTGTGCTTTTGTAATAAATAACAACCAAAAATATTGATAAACAGCAATCTAGGTAAAAATACATTTCCTACAATTTTGTTCCTTTGAAAAAATGTAATAATGGATGATTTAAATGAAGTATTTCTAATTTAAGGTTTAAACAATGGTTTTAATAAAGGTTTTCATGTCCTAAAGCAGCAGTTCTCAACTTGTGGGTCATGACCCTTCTGGGGGTATCAAAAGACCAGTTCACAGGGGCTGCCTAAGACTAAAGGAAAACACAGATATTCATACAATTCATAACAGTAGCGAAGTTACAATTATGAGTTAGCAATGAAAATAATTTTGTGATTGGGGGTCACCATATCATGAGGAACTATATTAAAGGATCACAGCATTAGGAAGGCTGAGAACCACTGTCCTAAAGTAAAACTTAAAAGATAGTTGACATGTAATAGCTTTTTGAACTGACACTAAATATCAAATAACTTGAAATTTTTTGTTGTTTCATAAAATCATGTGTGTGTTAAATTAGAATACCAATTAAAACATTTAAAAAGGAATATTTAGAAATTATTCTTCAAAATTAACAGTTAACATCATTAACATCATTGTGAATAATCAAACTAAGTATTTCCTAAATCAATTGTAATACCCAGAATAATGACACTACTTTAGATATCCAAATACAGGAAAGATTATTGAAGTGTATGTTTGTATTTGTATATTACTCATCTGTTTTGTATAGATATGGCAAAAATCACTTACATAATGCATTTATTATATCTGTTTTACAAGAGAATTTAATACACCTGGATTTAATATAGCTATAAAACTAATTTATAGTATCTAAATAGACTTGAATAATTTACATTTTATCAAGAATAATTACATTCTTGCTGTGTTGTTTTTTTTTCTCCTTAACACATACCACCTTTAAAATTAATGTAAAATATCCCCTATGATTCAATGGTAGTTACAATTTTATCATCTTAATAAACGGTAGCTGTTAGTTACTTTTTCAATGCTTAAATAACACATTAGATTGAGAAACTAGAATCCTTATGCCATCAGAGTTGAGCACATTACCTATTCCAGGTCTGTGGCCTTCAGGATTTTACCAGTGACCTAGAATAGGAATATCCAACCTCAGTTAAACTAATCAACATAATCCTTTGTAGTCACCTCCCAGGTAATTCTGGAATTCATCCAGGTGACAGTTGAGATTAACCATCACAATACTATCTTACTTGTACTACACAATACAATTGGATATTATGTAAATAATACTATTCAAGTCATTCTGTATATTTTGGAAGTACTTGCTGTAACATGTAGCTTAGGCAATAAAGACAAGGGAAGTATCTGTATGTGTTCAGTGCAAATGACATCATAATAGTCTGTCTACATTTTTATCACAAGTTGGTTTAATACTCACATACAGAAGAAATACAGAGGGTCAACTTCATATTCAAATCAAAATCTCCAATTATCAATAGTCCCTATGTTGGAACCTTGTTTCTTCACTGTTGATCGGGATTAGCAAAAATTCAGAGTTATTTACCCAATAGGTAGTAGGTCTGAGGAACTTTCTGTATCATTTGGCTTGTATCTTACTCTTCATTGGTTTGTATCTATTATTAGGGTCAAAGTGGTCTCATGCCTGAGAGACAGCCTTAGTAGTTTGAACCAGCCCCAATAACTCTTTCTTTCTATCTATGGAGCAGTAAGCAGTCCTAATTTGGTTGTTCACCTGGGTCCTTGCTCATGTCTATGATATCTGTGTCCACTGTATTTATAAACATTCCCAAGAGAACTGTTTGTAAAACGTTAATGTGTCCAGTATTCCTCATTAATTGTCTTCATTCTCCTGTGCATTCAGTTATAAAATGCTTTTCAGACTCTTTACAAAATTTTAATTAATATGTGACATGATTTGTCATGTTTCTTTATACTTTAAAGAAAGCCACCCGATATCTTGAATACAGTGGGGTCATTCAAGAGCTTGAAATTAACAAAAATACCAACTATGAAAGTAAGGTGGTACAGTTGAGAGACAATTAATGGCCAGATTGAACACTATACAAAAAAAGCATCAAAGAGAAGCCAAACTTTCAGATTGATCATGGAAAATAAACATGCCTTCTAGAATTTGAGGTGTTTGTACCAGGGATTTAAGACTATTCATAAAAGAGTAAATTTAAAAAAATATATAATCTCAGCACATTTCTGAACTTCATGTGGCCCGATCTTCAAGGAAACAGATTCCACTAACAGTAAGAAAGTGATTCTGATTTTTAATTGTGTCTCTCAAAGAACATCAAAGGATATGCAATTTAAATCACACTTCTGCCATTGCTTCCACTGTATTTTTTACCCCCTCCTGTTTCCCCTGAAGCCTCCCTTTGTGTCTCTCCTTCTCTACACAACATCAAAATATACTTCATCCCAAGGGGTTCTTCCTTTTCCAATTCCTTTCCTTTTCTTTCATGCTTGATAAGAGTTACTCTTGACATAATTCAAATTCCCTATTCTGATTCCAGTTCTCTGATTACCATGATCTGCATAATAAGGCCCAAGAACTAGGGCAGGGGTTCTTCTTCTGGGTATGCAGGACAGCATTGTATTTCAATATAATCGGTTTCTCTTACAAGCACAGGCAGTTTGTTTTGTGCATTTATAAACTCTATGCTGAAAAGATACCCATAGGTTTCTCTAAATTGCCAAAGAAGCCCATGATGCAAAACACATTTCGAAGAAACTCTGAAAGTAAGGAAAAGGAAGGAGGTAACTGAAAATGTTTGCTGGTATTTATTCACTCTTTCTTTTTACATTCTTTCTTTGTCTCTGAATCACTTTAAAGTACTTTCGTAAGTGTGGAAAACTGTGGGCAGTGTATGCAGTCAAACAGAATAAGGACAGGAAGTGAGGAGAACGGAACACTGATTTCATGTAAACAGAAAGGAAAAAGCTGGAACTGCCACCATCCTGTGCGTACACAGACACATCCTCTTCATAAAGATCTGAAGAGCTCATTCTTCTTTATTCAAATTTTTCTTAGATTA
This sequence comes from Peromyscus nudipes, assembly GCA_902168325.1. Classification (NCBI taxonomy): domain Eukaryota; kingdom Metazoa; phylum Chordata; class Mammalia; order Rodentia; family Cricetidae; genus Peromyscus; species Peromyscus nudipes. Next base: position 12,609 of record CABHPH010154990.1, on the reverse strand, counting down.
TCTTGCTACTTTTCTTATTAATTTCCCCCAAGTTCTCTACAGTCCAAAGCTAGTGAGGAAGTATTCAAACTTTCTCTAGACTTCCTAATTCAAAGCAGATTAGTTCCTACCCCAAATGAAAGGGAAATCGACTGTCATAGTTCAAATATTTCACAGCAGGTACCCAGCCATCTAATTTCTTTCCTATCTATTCCTTCTTCCTCCACCTCCCTTCCTTACCTCTGCTATTACCTGAACTAAAATCTCGAAGAAGTAGGGTTTTGAAAGACATTCCTGGCAGCTTTTAGCATTGCTGAAAAAAAAATCAACCACCTGCCACCAGCTCTGTGACAATTTATAGAGTGTTGCTAGGCCCATGATGGTTCAGAATATTTGCGAATATATTATTTTTGACAAGTTCCTCTTCCAATTAGGACCACACAAAACTCTCCATTCAGAGTTGAAATTCTGAGCAGTGTTATCCCTTGACTTACTAAGGAGTTTTACAGATAGGAAACAGAGAAATCTGTAGGCTTGGGGCAGATCTGGGCAGAGGAAAAGATCACTCTATGGCTTTTTTTGTTTTATGACTGGGTCAGTCTCTAGGTGCAGCACAGACTACCAATTTGATGAATGTTAAGTCACCTTTTGCTATCAGTTGTCTGACAATAGCAAAATTATCCCATAATGCCAAAACTTTCACTTTTGTTAAGGCAGCAAAACCCAAATTATTCTCACAAATACAAGATTCCAAACAAACCAAGCCACATTTAAACTTTCCACTTGAGAACAACTTGAATACAGCAACTCTCCTCATTTATTATGGACCACTCACCAAATCAAGTCACTTCATGAGAGCTCCAGAACAGCACAAATAGCAAATACCTTTAAATGGGCAATCATTTTATAGACAAATCTACAAACTCCACTTTATCCTTCATCATTTCTGAGTTATCAATTCTAGTCTTAGCTGAAATTGACTTCTCATTAGAAGGTACTTCTCTGTAGCTTTCTTTTGGTGTTTACTAACTTGGTGACCCATAGGGGTTAAGAGATGTGCTAGTTCCTTTTCCCATTCCCGTGAACCAACAGCTGACAAGAAACAACTTAATAGTAAGAGTCCAGTTTGGCTTAAAGTTTGAGTAGACTGTTCCTTATGTCAGGAAAAGCCAGAGGGACAGCAGAATGAGGTATGAGTCACACTGCATAGACAGGCAGCAAGAAGAGAAAGGACAGTAAGCAGGGCCACATGCCCCAGGACTTGCTCCTGGTTGCCCAGTTTTTAGATTAATCTCTTCCTTCTAAAAGGTAGACAACCATCCAAAGTTCCCTGTTGGCAGGGGACTAAATGTCAAACACATGAGCCTATGGGGCTATTGACTACTTAAAGAACAAAATCACTGTGATGCTTAGCATGCCTTTCACTGACTCCTGATTTCTTCCATGGCTAGTTTCCTTCCTTACTACCTCCATCTGTCTTTGTTCAGCCTGTCAGTTATTCTCTACTCACCCACCTGGATCCTTGGTATCAGTTTAAAGCCTCATCAATATATCAGTGCCTTTGACTTTACACAAAAAATACCCCTCAGTAGCTCCATTTTAATATTCTGAATAATGTTATTGAAAAAGCCGTGCAAAGAACTTTGTTGGTACAGTGACTACCCTATCTCTGGTATTATTGGTTCTTGTCTTATGTGGGTGTCATTGTCATTATTTACTTCAGTGGAATTGATGGTGTATTCTATCTTAACCCTTTACTGTGTTGGTGTCTCCGATTTTTTTTTTTGCCAAATCTTTTCTTTGTTTCTTGTTTTTCATTGTTATTTTTCCTTACTAAATTATGGATACCATGGCAACTAAGAAACTCAGTGTACCAAAGAACACAATTAAAAGAGTAAACAACTTGTAAAATGGGAGAAAATATCTACAGAGTATTTCTATGACAAACGATCAATCTCTACCAAATACAAGGAACTAATAATCCTCAACAATCTGAAACCAAGTCATCCAACTGAAAATATCAAGAGATCTCCATAGACATTTCTGAATAGAATATATGAAAAATGCTCAATCTTAAACAAATTATCAGGGAAATACATATCAAAACTATAATGAGATACAATCCCACTAAACAGATACTCTTGTCTATACCCCAATTCTGGTACATGTCTATCTTTTTATCATACTCCCAAGCAAATATTATGTGGGCCTGAATTTTTAGTACCAAGCATCATATGGTGTAAACCCTGCATTAATTAATTTTATGTTGCTATGATTAAAACACCATAACCAAGACAACATATAGAAGGAAAGATTTATTTGGGCTTACAATTGCAGGCAGATAAGAGCCTATCACCATCACGGTAGGGAAGTGTTTCAGCAGTAAGGGATGAGGACTGGAGCACCAACCTGAAATCTCATATCCTAAAAGGCAAGTAGGAAGCAGATAGCATGAACTTGGAATGTCTTAAGACTTTGAAATCTCAAAGCCAACTCCAAGTGATGTACTTTTTCCAGCAAAGCCACACTTCCTAGATTTCCCTCAAAGACACTCTCAGCTAGAAATTGCGTGGTCGAATGCTAGAAGCTATGGGGCAAATTCTCATTCAAACCACCACAAACCCATATAAACAACTTTGGACCACTATATATCCTTGATTCCAGTTTCCAATAGGTCCTCAGCCTTGCCAAGCAACACTCCAGGATTTATTTTCAGTATGTTTGCTGTTAGGTGCAAATTCATTTGTATGAGGCACTGATTCTGAATAAGTGACTGATGTAGGACTGTTGGAACCAAGAGAGGAAAGTGGGAGAAAGGAGGCAAGGGCTTGGCTTCCACTGAGTCCTAGCATTAATCACAGACTAGAGAAGTCTGAACCATAAACATAAAACCAGACCACTATAAATTAGCACGAAGATTCGGAGGCTCCTCACCTCTTCCTTATCAGCTGTCAGGCTTCTTGGGGATATGTAACTTTCTGAGTATTTCTGAGCAAAGGTCTGCTACAGACGTGGACAATTTTTAAAGGAATGTAGTAGACAAGTATTTAAGGGCTTGTCTGTCTTCCTCTCACATAACCACCTGTCATTTCCACACTCAACTAGCATGTATTAGTCAGCTCTATATGACTGTAGCCTGTTTCTGAGATAATCAACTTATAAAGATTCGAGGTTTATTTTGGCTTATAGTTTTAGAGGTTTTAGTTCATGATCCAATGGCTAGTTGCTTTTGGTCTGTAGCAAGATAGAAGTATTTCATAGTAAAGGACTATGGTGGAGCATGATTCTTGCTTCCAGGCAGGGAGGAATAAAAGAGGACTAGAGGGACAGGTTCTCATCATCTTTCAGGGAAGGTCCCCTAAAGATCCCAGTATCTCTATTAGACCCTACCTCTTAAAGTGTTTATATCTCCCAACAGTATCACACTGTGCATGAAGAACAGTATCACAAGTGGTGCATGAAGAAGGGACAGTTTAGACCAAAACTCTGTCTCCTTACTAGTTTTCCTTGCCACATGGTCCCTTAGAATGGCGTCTCTCAGAAATCATGTTTCTGTGTGTGTGTGTGTGTGTGTGTGTGTGAGAGTGTGTGTGTGTGTGTATTTAACACCTGGCTTCTCAAAAATAAACCCTGTACATTATGTAAGCATAGGTAGAAGATGTTTTTGACCATTTATTATACTTCTTCAACTTGGAAACATAGTGGGGAGTGGAGGAAGCCCTGAGTGTGTGTGTACTATTGACATGAACCAGCCATGTCGACGACTAAAGCCTGAGACTCATAGGAAAATGGCAAAGCTTTCCCCGTGGGTGAGACTGAGAGGGAGGGCAAAACCTTAATATCTCTATGTGAATATTAAGACTATATGTAGAAATGTCCACTGTAGCTTTTTAGCCAAATTTTTACTGTCTGATGACTGATCTCCTACAAAGATTACTCTTACCAAGATTAACTAAATCTGTCTCCTTGATTCATCTGTATGCCATCAACCCTGCCTCCTGTTCAACTGTATATAATAATCCTACCCCCTGTCCAAAAGCTGAGCTTTTGGGACATGCAACTTCTCCATTGGAGAGCCCAGTCCCCTGGATCCTGGTTTTTCCATCTGTCTGTTTGTCTGGCTTCTTCTTATTCCCTTGTCATCCCAGTCAAATATTTACCTGAAGCTATGCTGGATACAACAAACATAATTATATTTAAGTCATCATAAGAATGAATACATTAAATAGTTATTGCTTCTTTAAATCTTACCGTGTTCCAGGAATTATCACATATTAGTGTAAATTAAAACTTTAACCTCTACTGAAACAATGTAATTAATGTTTATGTTTATTAACTATAAAGAAGTATCCCAAGTTCACGTGTCTACCAACATTAAATTTATCCAAGCATTCTGGCTTTATAATCCCTGCTCTATCCCACACTGCACCACCTTTCAAATGAATGATGAAATCAATCAAGGACAAAGTGGCAAGAAAAGAGAGAAGAGAGTTGAGGAAAGAAAGATAGAATACATGCACACATTCAAATAAACATTGTATATGATCCCGTAGTCAGGACTTTTGGGAATTTTACTGTAAATGAACTTTTAATAAGTCTCCATAATCAGGAAACAAACTTACAATCACATTTATAGTTACATTTCCGTGCTTCAAATTTGTGCCTTTGTTGTACTGGATTGTAAAGACCAAATATATGAAGTGACCATTCCCAAATATTCAGAACCAAGGGGCTCAGAAAATCCAATCTTACTATCTCTGGAAGTCACCTTCTATTTCATTTATATACACATATATTTTAGTGAATACAGTTATGATATCAAGCCTCTCCATAGGCCAACTATGAACAGAATAATAATAAAACAATAAAGACAACATTTTCATCACAGCTACAAGCTGAGAGGTGCTCTAGAATAGAAGGAATAAACATTGTGAAACAGTCAGATCTGTTGAGAATCCATAACCTAAGGTTTGGAAGGAATTCGAAGGCCATTCAGGTCAAACCTCTGAATGGCATATGTCATTAATGTTTTTCTGTTTCATAAAGATCCCATAAATGAGCTTATCATTATTATTTTTAATATTCATCTTTCAAATTGAAAGCAGATGTATTTAGTATTTTCTGGCCATTTGGAAACTAAGATGGATTAGATTGTTTCATCATCTGTCTTCTTAAATTAATGATCCAAGATATCTTGTCATCATTGGAATGTAGGTTGAACCTCCTTGTGTGTGAGAACATTCTGCTCAATTTATGGTAATTTCTGTGATTTATGCATAACACAGAGGGAAACAGCCTGCTGTAGATTTCCAAGGCACAGTGTGGGCAGCCCTGTGTATGCACAAATCCACTTATTTGTTAACAGGATTTGTCCACATACCTTCAGCCCAATCTGCCCAGTGCCTTGAAATATTGCAGCTGCTTTTCATTTCCTCTTAAATCTAATTGGCAACAGTGTCCACAATAGGGCTCAACTCACGAACCAAAGCACAACTTCAGGCAAGAGCACACAGGTGGCAAACACTGTCATTACTGCCTTCAGGAAGCAAACATTTCTACAGCAGGATGCTTTCTGGGGAATTCAGTTATTATGTTAGGCCCAGTTCGAAGGTAAAACATTTCATCTTCAATTGGGTATCGCTCTATAATAGTAATTCTCACACATCACTTCTTAACTAGGGTTGATTTTGCTTCCCATGGGATGTTTGGCAGTATCTAGAGACATCTGTAGCTGTCAGGAGAAAGTGGTGCTACGCAGCAAGTAGGTGGAGGCTAGGCTTGCTGTGGAACACCACAGAGCCGACCGGGAAAGCCCTCAAACAAAATAATTGTCAAGTCAAAATCTTCAACATTGTTGAGTTGGAAAGTCGGCTCCAAGACACTGCAAACCGAACTGTCAAAAATCACACCTGACCTCTGTTGAAGCATCAGTTAAGATGCACTCCACAACACCTGTTGCAGAACAAATCACTGACATGTACGGCAACAAGTTCAGTATCATACTTCAGTGTGGTTGACATTTATAAAAACATCCTTTATATATCTTGATCAGGAACACAGAAACACCCACAAAAATGTAGATTCTTAGGGATGTTCCTGCTGGGAGGGTTTTTTAATAGTCCAACATGTTCAGTTCTATTTTCTGAAAATGCCAACTCAGTAAGGCACATGGGGTCCATTAATTAAAGACTATTGAGTCAAATAACCTGGTGAGATGTTGGCTTAAACTGACTGCAGTATTTGAAACCTTTGGGAATATTTACAGAAACTAAAAATGCTCAAGGGCAATCAGGCTCTCCAAGAGGTAATGAAAGTAAGATAAAAAATGGGAAATGTATTAGAATATAAAATCTTTCACTTCTATAGTATTGGTTAATTTTACATTAATTAAATTGCCCAGTACAAACTCCATGTTCATAGATAAGAAGCATGGTGCTAAAGTCAGACTTACTTGTTCATGTTTGGTCACCAGGCAGGACAAGAAAGACCACAACAAGGCCCACCCCACCAAGTCATTTTTCCTATACATATTGTTGGTTTTAATAGCTATTACCTTAAAAAGATGAGTTAATTACATTGTTACACCATAGTATATTACATAATGGTTGCTATAAAATATTATTTTAAAGATTTATTTTTATGTCTGTGTGTATGTATGTGTGTTTGTGTGTGTGTGCGTGCGTGCGTGCGTGCGTGCGTGCGTGTGTGTGTGTGTGTGTGTGTGTGTCATATGTGCATGTGCCCACTCAGTGGTCAGATCTCCTAGATGGGCAGTTATAAGTGATTGCAAACTACCCAACCTGAGGGTTACAAACTAAACTCCAGTCCTCTGGAAGAGAAAGAAATGTTCTAACCTCTTACCCATCCCTGCAGCCCAAGTATGACTTTTGACTGAACATTTTCAGGTCTGTTCTATCATTTACTCCTCATAACTCATGTAAAGTGACATTTTTCTATGCTTTCCCCTCCTCTTCATCTTCATCATTTGCTCTTCCATCTTCATTAATAGTGTTTTAAAATACAAGGGCAAGCACTAACATTCACCATCAGAGCAGTGGCTTTGTCATTTCCATGTCTAATACAGTCTGCATCACTGTGCAGTGACTCCGCGATTGCTAAAGTCATGTCTCAGGAAGTAGCCAGAGAGAAAGCTCGGCTGCCACACCAATCTGCAGCTCTGACACAAAAACCTGAGCATGATTATCTGAGCACATTTATAATTCCGATGATGAGGAAGGAGACAGAAGAAGGGCCACCAGGTCTCCTGACAGCCACTCTGGCATTATCAGCGAGTTTCAGGTCCATGAGGAAGTCTGCCCCAAAAAACAAGCTAAGTTATTCTGAGGAATGGCACCAGAAGTAGGCTGTCAACCACACAAATAAACACACATGCATGTGACCCTGTACATATACATGCATATCCCACCATGGGTATACACACACACACACACACACACACACACACAAGGATCATGTTATAGATATATATTATAAATATGGAAATACAAACAAGACAACTTGAAAATTGAAATAAACATTTTAAGAAATATCTACTATGCTGAGGTCCATAGGCTGCTCTTTTGTTTGTTTGTCTGGTTGGTTGGTTGGTTTGTCCTGTGTAGTTTTATCAATTTAATGAAAAGGTCTAGCAACGTCTAGCAAAGTAGAACTGGAAAAGGGGAGCAACAAGCACACGTTCTTCAGGAACATATCCAACAGAACTGCAGAGCGAGCAAAGGGAAATTGCAGCAATCTTTTGTTTGCTTTCTGCACCCTCAGACAAGCAGCACACAGAAACCGGCGGGGCTGATTTTATACTTCAGCACATTAGCTCACATTTATTTGATTTCATGCAAAAGGCCAGTGATTTTGCTGAATAAAATTTCTCAGTGAAGCTACATAAAGAGACACAATGATGAGCAATGAACTTTTCAGGACAATTCAGTTAAACTAGGCAGAATGAAACACTTCAACACTTGCCACTTTATCGATATTTTTATTTCTAATGGTCATATAATCCGTTGGACCTGATTTTTAACTTATGTCTCACTTTTGAGACTAGAAGCAATTCACTAGAATAGAGCTGTAGCAGATTTTCTGTAATATGTCCCAAACAGGTGTCACTGTTTAGCAGATTGATTACCTTCCTGCAGATATTGGTCAGGTCTCCAATTCTGATGTTGGGTCTAGAAGAGGGTTAAAACAAGCCCCTGATTTATTACAGATGATTGTTGTATAGAAGAACATCTCATTAGTAAGAAATACTTAACATTAGGATATGTCACCAATTTAAAGGTGACAAACAGAAGGGCAGATGAAATTAGCATCTAATTAGCTCATTTCTAGATCTAGAATTCATGTTTTAAATGTCGTCTAGCCACTGAAAATCATCTATAAAATCTCAGATGACCTCAAAGAACATAGCAAGCCAAGTTGAAATATCTCTAATGATATGTCAGCTCTTTAACAAGTTCATGTATCCGTCATTTACTCATAGGCCATTGTGCATGGACTGTATAGACACTGACAGAACCAATGCTGTGGAAGTTAACAGAAAGGGCTTGTGATGACAAAGAGTTCATGTACTAAAATAAAGAGGATCAGATCGTCTCAAAAAGCACAATTCAAGTACACAAAGCAGGGTAACAAGGATATTCATTGCTGGATTGTCAATATAAATAAAAATTTGGAAGGAACATAAATTTTCATCAACAGAGAAATGGCTCAAATAATATAAATAATTCATAATATGGAGTAACACAACAGCAAAGGGTATATAAAAATAAAAACACCTAGAGTTTGAATGAATAACGCAAGTTGCTAAACAAGTATGGCCATATAAATATTGTAAATTTATAGGCAAGGAACCTATATAGAAATGCTTGGGGAAAATTCCTGGACATATGTAAATAAAATGAGAAGAGTGGTTCCCTCTGGGCAAAATACAGGGACTAAAGAGATGGCCATAAAAATTCTACTTCTACCTGCAGTGTGCAAGTTTAAAAATTAGAATATATTAATGTATTATTTATTAAATGTATGTAGATAAAGAGATGGATATATAGATGTATATCTGCATTATCAACACCACAGGGAAGAATATGTAAAGTGATAAGGAATTTGAATGACTCAAATGATTTCTTCAGAGAGAATCCATACTTTTATTATTTATATAAAAAACACACAAAGTAGAAGAGAGAATATGGAATTAACTAAAAACCTGCTGTGTCACATGAAAATTGTTTAAAAAGCATTTAACTGTTATAGAAAGTAATGAAGAGAGGGGATTGGAGCGATTTCTATAATGATGAAACTGTCCTACACAAAATATGATAAGAGATATAACATGGTGCATTTCCCCAAACTCCTTGAAATGCATTGCACAGTGAATCATAATATAAACTGTGTATTGTATTAGTAATGATGTATCAATACTGGCCTGCCCACTAACTGTATCAAATGCACTACACTAATACCAGATATTAATAATGGAGAAACTGTATGCATGTAAATCAGAGGTATGACATTTCTGATTGTTTTATATACCTAAAAATACTCTTAAAAAGTCTGTTTTTAATTAAAAATATCACAATAGAAGAATTCATAAAAGAGACTAACATAATGAATGAATAATTTATGCATGTACTGAAAGACAATGAGTGATCATAAGACGTGTATATGACATGCATTAGTCTAGAGTTCTGCTGTCTGCTACATAACGTATTCAATATTCTTATCATGATTCCTTTTGTCTCTTTTTATCTGTGCTTTATATTTTTCTCATGTCTTATTAAGAGTCTAAAATTATGGCAGGAAGGTACAGAGTGGAAAAATATTCCAAGCCTCATGAACAGCTGGATCAATGACAGAGGTGGAACACAAAGACCTCTTGCTGAGACTTGAGTAAGGCCCAGGGTGGCTGGAGTGCACATCCATGTCAAGCACTCTGGAGGTGAAAGCTGAATATTAAATTGAGATCAAATTTCAGCTGTCTTTTATCCCCTGCCAAGGAGTTTGGATAAAAAAGATGGGAATCTGAATGATTTGGGTGGGTGGGAGTTATTAAAAAAAAACTTTTTGTGTGTTAGAGAGAAGACTAGAAATAGAAAAAAATTGAAAGAGGTCAGAGAAGAAAGAGGAGATGCAACAATAGCCATGATTTGAGAACAAATATCAGTAGGTTCAAACTCTGGTTGTGATTCTTATAGGTCAGGCACAAATTCTGTATGTTATCAACACTAATATCCTCATTAAAAATTAAAATATACAGTTTTAGTTTAAGTAAGTTTGTTGGCAATTATCTCCCAGGCTCATTAAGGTACTGGATTCTGAGACTCTTCACAGATCCTATGAATGCTCAAGCTCTTTGTATAAAACCATGTATTTACCCAGAACCTACTCACGTGCTTCTGCATGCTGTAATTCATTTCTAGATTGATTATAACATCTAATGTGATGCACAAGAACACACAGGCATAAAAAGTTTACACATTTTAATAAAAATCCAGTTTTTATGATGATATTCACCAGTTATTGATTCTGTCTGTGGATACCAAATCCAAGGATACTGCAGGACCCAGTGAAGACACCATTAAAGAACCTCCCTACTTAACTGATATATAACAAGTACACTAAATAAGGAATCTTTTGAATTACAATCTTCCATATACTTGTTGCATTAGAGCTCTAAGAATAATGAAAAATAGAATATAAAGAAGTAGTACTTAGGGAAAATAACAGGAAGAAAAGAAGAGAAAATATAGGTTGGGACTCAGTGTGAGTTCCCTAAAAGAATAGTGTTATCAAGGACAAACCTACAAACAAAGGGAGACATGAAGTTTGGGCAAAAAAAAAAAAAAGACCACAGACTTAAAAATACTCAGAACTGAGATGGGGTAACAGAGTAGTAAGTTGTTATGTGAGGAAAACTGGACTATTAGGTCAGGAAGCAGCATTTGCATTGGAGCCGTTTTATAACCGTTGTGAGGCAGAGGTCGTAGAGGAGGCATTTCAAAGGAACACTCACAACCTGGATCCTGTAGGGAATGGGCAGAAACACAGAGTGGGTTCCTGAGCACCCTGAAGAACTGTCCGGAAAGCTGTGAGTTTAGCTTTGCTATTTATTCATGTATAGTTCATGTCACCTATTAGCTTAGCACATAGTCTCTAATGGCTCCATGTATAACTGCACATAGCTGAACCTTGCAGAAGACTCACATTTTTACATAACAGTGTTTGTACCCATAGCATCAGAATTTACTGTTGAAATGAAAATAAATGAAAGACTACTGAGAATGTTCTGAATTCATTATAAATACACACACACACACACACACACACAAGCTTCTAAATACTTGCTACAAAATAATTTTGTACTAGAAATTTTTGTGTAAAATCTGTCATTCTTATGATTTGAATTCTCCTTTGTGAGATATTTTAAAATATTACAAATCCCCAGAATCAATGAATAAAAATTTAGCCAGGCAGTGGTGGCACATGCCTTTAAGCACAGGCAGGCAGATCTCTGTGAGTTTGAGGCCAGCCTGGACTACAGAGTTCCAGAAAAGGTGCAAAGCTACAAAAGAAACCCTGTCTCAAAAAACAAAGAGACAAACAAACAAACAAACAAACAAATAAATAAAATTATTTGTTTTATAGACAGAAGTTATATAATATTAGAGATAAACACATATTTTTCAATGTGATCAATTATAAAGGCTTTTATTACAATCTTGAAGAGATTGGATTAATGAAAGAAATAAAATTATGATGTAAATGGATATTTCTATATTTAGATAATTTCTTCCCCTCATCATAAAATGTTCACAAATTTTTATCATTTCTATTTTTGACACCGATCTTTTAATTAGTAAATCAAAGTATAGTGCCTATATTTGTTCTTTATTTGCTCATGGGCTTACAGCAAGGCTAATTCAGTCAATACATAATATTTTATTACACTTGTAGAAGGAATAAATTGAATTACTGATCTATAAGCTTTTTTCTGATATTGTCCAATTATTACATGTTTCATTATTCTACTAATTATAAACGCAACTTTGTTCATTTTGAGGGTGAGGATTACTAAGGCATAAATATTATTTCCTAGGCTCTTTATACTTAAATGATTCATTCTTGTTACTCAAACAATCTCATTGTTTCCCCAATTATACTAAAATTGTATCACATGATTTTACCCAGTAACCAATTAATATCATCTTTGAGAGCAAATTTCTGACTGCTGAGAACGGAAGTCCAATTCTGAATATGAAAACAGCCAATGAGGTGGCTTTTACTTTTACATAGCAAATAGTTTTTCCTCCAAAGTCAATGTCAGCTAATGAAAATGCTCGCGAAGTTCTCTAGGGATCAATGGTGACTTACTCTGTTTTTTCCCCCTTCTCTCTTTAATGACCCAAATGTCCACTAAAATGAGTGCCATTTTCCAAAGAATTCAAACGGCAGTAAAGAGATGAAAGAAGTCCATAAATGGTTGCTTCAATGTCAGATAGTCAGATGTAATGCAAGAGGCCCACAGATGCTAGTTAATGGTAACAAATTTAGAGTACCACTTTGGTAAACACTTTGTGTACAAGCTGGGAGAACACATAACCTAAAATCTTAAATTAA
>CABHPH010154989.1:0-31549 GCA_902168325.1 Peromyscus nudipes | reverse complement strand
GAGAGCTTTCAGGAGTCGGTTCTCTGTCCACTGTGGTTCTGGGGTTGAACTCAAGACTTCAGGCCTGAGCTGCAAGTGTTTCGCTTACTGAACCACCTCCCTGGCTTGCGATCAGTTTTTAAAAATGTGTCATTGATATCTGCTCTGTATTGGGGAGAGCATTATCTCCATAGGATCATTTCTGATATTGTTCAATGTTCTTTATTTTAGAACAATTTTGCCTGATTAATTTAGTCATCTCATGGAAGTTAAATTTTCCCATCAATATTGTTGACAATTAAGATTTTCATTCTTTTAAAAAATTCTTTCAGTTTTTGTGTTTTGAAACTAAGTTTTTTTTAGTGGAGGCAAAGTGTGTAATCATTGAGTATTCTTTTTTTTTTTTTTAGATAGGCTTTATCTGTGAGCCCTGACCATCTGACCATCTTGGAACTCACTCTGTAGACCAAGCTGGTCTCAAACTCAGAGATTCTCCTGCACCTGCGTTTGGCCTCATTGAGTATTCTTATTGAGATTTTCTTATTATGGATTATCTCTTTTTATCTCCATTAAAGCTTTTTTAAAAATTCCATTATGAATGCCAGTATTATTAATTTAATATATAGCTTTATGTGTGACTTTAGCCTTTCTTGTTATTTTTGTTTAGGTGTTATCTCTTGTAGAAAGTATAAGTCTGGATTTGGACTTCGACTCCATTGTCAAAATTTCCATCTTTGTGTGTGAATGTTTGTGTGTGTGTGTGTGTGTGTGTGTGTGTGTGTGTGTGTGTCTACATGTTAAAGTCTGTGTCTTCCTCTGTCGTACCCTATTTTATCTTTTGAGACAGGCTCTTTCACTGAATGTGGAATTTAGGCTGACTGGCCAGCAAACCTCAGGGATTCTCTTACTTTGGCCTCCCAGTGGTGGGATTGTAGAGGGCACAGCTGCACATCTGGCCTTTTATGTGGTTTCTGGGTCACTTCTTCAATTTGTGTTACAAGTCCTTTACCAATGAGCCATTGGCGAGCCCCGTATTTCTGTCTTTAGTATGTATGCCTAGCCTTCAGTAATCTTTAGACTGGTTTTATTTCTCTCAGTTACTTTGTGTTTTCTATTTAGAACTTTTGTCTTGCCTTCTTTTAGACTGATAAAATTTCTGTGTACTTCCTTTTTCTTCTGTTGCTTTGGATTCTGTTTTCATCAATGTAGTGAATTTAAAAGCAGAGCTCGTGGCTGCCTGTCTTGTTCTTCTTAGTTCTGTTTAAACTGTGGTGAAATGCTATAGCATTTCATATTCCAAGTGTATGGTTTAATTTTGTTGTGTAACCAAACTGCAGAGCTTTTTCCATTGTGTGAAATGAAAGTCTCCAACCACCTTCTGAGAACCACCACTCTCCATATTTATTTCATCTCTATGAACTTAGCTACTTAAAATATCCTGCAGAAGTGGGACCATGTAGCATTTATTGTTTGTGACTGGCTTATTCACTGATTGTCATGTCTTCAAGCATTTTTTTTATGTTGCATATCAATATTTCCTTCCCATTTAATTTTGAAAATATTTCATTGCTGGGAGTGTTGTTGCACCTTGGTGGTCCCAGCTACTTGTGAGACTGTAGTGGGTGAGTGATTTGAACCAAGGAATTTAAGGCTATATTGAGCAATGTATGAAGACCTCATTCCAATATACAAGTAAAACAAAGACTATATCATAAAAAAATACACCGTTGTCTTTGTTTTTCAAATTTTGTTTATCTGTTCATCATCAATAGACATGGGTTGTATCAGCCTTTTGTGGCATTTTCGAATACTGCTGCTATGATTGTGGGTGTGCAAATTCCTGTTCAAATCCTTGCTTTTAATTCTTGGGATAGATTCCAAAGTGGAACTGCTGTGTTCTGTGGAGTTCTGAGTTACTTTTTGAGCAAGCAGCTTGCTGCTTGTCATACGGGCTACGCCATTTTGTAGTTCCTCCAACAGAACACAAAGGAACTAATTTCTCTGTATTCTTCTCATTATTTATATTTCTTTGCCTTTTTTTTTTTTAAATCAGTGGGCCTGGAACTTGCTATCTAGACCAGGCTGGCCTCAAACTTGCAGTGATTTGCCTGCCTCTGCCTCCTGCATGCTGGAATTAAATGCATGGGCTACTGTGCCTAGCTAACTATTTTTTTTTTTTTTTGAGACAGGGTTTCTTTGTGTAGCTTTGGAGCCTGTCCTGAAACTTGCTTTGTAGACCAGACTGGTCTTGAACTCACAGAGATCCACATGGCTCTGCCTCCAGAGTGCTGGGATTAAAGGCTTGCACCACCACCACCACCACCACCACCACCACCACCACCACCACCACCACCCGGCACCATTTGTATTTTTGATAATAGTTAGTTATCCTGATGAATGTGAGTGGTGGCAGATTATTGTCTTGAGTGGCATTTCCATAATCATCTTGTTATATGCTCATTTGCAACTTATGAAACATTTATTCCTTCACTGGAGAACTGTCTGTTCATGATATTTGCCCATTGTTAAATAATGTTGAAGTTTCGTTGTTGTTGCCAAGTTGTAGGAATGCTTTATTATCTTCTTTTTCCCACAGGAACTCACTGTGATGCCCAGCCTGGTCTTGAGCTCAGGATCTTCCTGCTCAACATCTTGAGGGATCCATTTTTTTAAAGGAGAATATTGATGTCTCTCAGGGATGCGTGACCCTCCACTCCAGGAGGATTGGACTATTACCTTGAAAGCTGTGTGGTCTGAAGCGTAGTTCCTCTTTTGCACATGCCTGCCCGCCTTTCTACTTGCTGTGCTGAATAGAAGCAGCATGAGGCCTTTATGGAGAGAGAGAGTAGACACCAATGCCGTGCTCTTAGAATTCCTCACCTCCAGACCATCAGCCAAATAAGGGTTCAGAAAGAGTGGTTGTCTCCATGGAAGGTAACGTTCAAGAGGCTGGCCTGCCAGACTGGACCAGAGTTTTGTTTTGTTTTGTTTTGTTTTCCTTCTTGAGCTCAGTTTTGCTTCTAGACAATTGCATTTGGTGAGAGACATCTGGTGAGGGTATCGTGACAAACGTTCTGTCCCCTGTGAATATACCCTCTGGGTTTGTGATCACCCTTTGGCAGGCCCTCTCCTGTGCTGTGGCAGCCGGTTTTTCAGGTTCTGGGAGACACTTAATGATGGACCCTGCCATCAGTATACTTAGTTATTATATGGGCTCAAGTGTGTTCATAGGAGAAAGACAAATCAAATGCTTCATGTTAATTATGTTTTTCACCCCCTGGGTATAACCTCTCGTTACCTTAGTCACTCCATGGCAATAGCAGCTTAGACCCTAAGAACTTAAGGTCCACAGGCTTAGAGCTTGTGACTTCTGCTGGGAATGCAAGGCTCAAAGAGAACTTTAAGGCTGTCCTCCTAAGATAGCCAGACCGGTGTATCTTACAGTTCTTAAAGGCACAGGACGTTTTTAAGGCTTATTGATTATTCTTGAAATAGAACCTTGTCAGGGCTGCTGCCTTTAACCAGTCATTTCTGCTTGCTGCCGTTCACAGGTGTAAAATGCTGGGCCTCATGTGCAGAGCATCCAACACCAATGTCTTTCTTTGGTAGCTGAGTCTCGACTAGAAATGGAACAAAAGTAGACACAGCGCAGGAAGTGGTCAGTCGTAACTCTTCTTAGGCACTTTTCTGTGCCTATCGTATTTAACTACAGGGCCTCACTGAATTTGTTCATCAGACCAGCGAAGCTCCGGCTAGTCTCCGTGCTTCCACACACACCCTCTTTTAGTAAAGCCTTGCTGACAAAAGTTGTGTGTATTTCAGGTGTGCGACTCAATGGAGTTTTTGTTGTATTGTGTTGTAGTGTTTGGCCTTTTATTGTTGTTGTTACTTTTTGGTTTCTTGTGTTTGGTATTATGGTTTTTTTTTTTTATTTGTTTTCATTCGAGATGGGTTTTTTGCCATTTTACCCAGCATGTGCTCAAATGCCCTTCCTGCCCCAGCGTCCTGAGCAGCTACAGCTTGTTTTGATGCTGCATGCATGTTGTGAAATGATTGCCACACCCCTCCTACCTCACACAGTTGCTATCCTCTGTGTGTATGCTCAGGGCATCTAGAATAGCAAGTTTGCAGGAGTTTGTGCACAAGTCACATTGCTGTTCTGTGAGGTTCTGTGAGGTTCTGGTCGTTGCAAAAGTGTACCTTTGTACCCCTTGATCGATACCTCCTCTTTTTCTCCTCCCTCCAGCTCCTTGGTATCTAGACTTCTGCTCTTTGCCTCTCTGAGTTTATCTTTTTTTTTTTTTAAATCCCTTTCCCCACCATGCTTCTGCAGTTCTCTCTGGCTAAGACATTCCCCGGCAGTCACACATAACCTATCTATTCCTAACCAAATTAGCTCAGTCCTCTTCTTCTTAAGCACGCTGGCTCGGCAGATGCTCTCCCATCGGGTTCTTCTCTGTCATCTTGCTCTACTACACAGAGTGCTTTTGTATGGCTTTTACCTGGTTACCTGTTCTCTCACAAAAGATTTGGCTCCTGGTATATTGAGAGTGCTCAAAAATATTCACTGAACGTGTGGAGGAAATATGGAGGTTTCTGACTTACAGGAACTAGAGAAGAGTCCTTTCCAGGTATTGAACAAGCAAATCATAAGGGATAGAATCAGAAAAATGCTTTATTTTTATAGCCCACTTGTCTTTGCGATGGTTATGATCATCGCGGGTAGGAAAAAAAAAAAAAACTAAAACAGCAACTTTCTTCACCTCCGTTCCTCACCCTACTCCTACAGCTTGCTAACAGAGAGGTGTCTGGTTCTTTGATGTTGAAGGTGGAGAAGGAGGAGGGGAAGCAGAGCAAGGAAGTGGGGCTTGAAGAGAGTCACTCACGGTAGACACCAAATCTGAAGGGTCCCAAGAGTCAGGATCAACGACAGAATACTTTGGAGGCCTAAATAAGGATGAACACATGGCAAAGATATAAATGAAGAATACTGTCACTTTGTTTTATTACATTGCGCTATCATGCAGTGGCAGTCCAAGGTTCCTCGGGCATGGTGTCCCTTGATGGGTGAGTTCAGGATGTTTTACAATGGTCACGCAGGATGTCACCTGTATTTATATTTCTTGAATAGTGAGTCTTTATTATCTCTTCCATTTGGCTTTAAGTATGAGAAGATATTTTAAAAGTTTTAGGCTTATTTTACGAGTTTGAATGTTTTACCTGTGTGCATATGTGTGTACCAGATACCCGCCTGTTGGATCCCTTGGGACTGGGGTTCTGGATAGTTGTGAGCCATCATATGGATGCTGGGAATCGAACCAGGTCCTCTGCAAGAGCACAGGTGCTCTTGACCACTGAGCCCTTTCTCCAGCCCCATGGGAGGCTATTTTGACGTGTATGCCATACCCTGGCACACCTTTTTCCTGGTGGCCTCACCCTCAATGTCACATGACATGATAAACTTTCTTAATTTACTAGTAGTCTTGGAAGTGGGCTTTCTAAGTCTGGGTCTGTCAAGTGTTTAAAACCGACATTCCTTCCATGGACTTCTCTTTGGTGTGGTCTCCAGAGGCTTCCCCTTGGGATTTGTCTGTGTTTCCTGTGCTGTGCAAGAAGTGTTTTCTACAGGCTGCCACTCTAGCCGTTCAGAGGTTTGCTTTACATGATTCTTGCCTTCTGATGTCCCTTCCTTCTTTCACAGGTCCTCTGGGAAATATTTAATGCAACTCCAGGTTGTACACACATGTAACTCCAGCAGCATCAAGGCCAACCTTGGCTGCATATTGAATTCAAAGCTAGCCAATCCTATAAGAGACCTTGTTTGCTTGTTTTTTGGGCAAAGTCTTATGTAGGCCTGGGTAACCTTGAACTTCTGATGCCTCCATCATCTCCCCAGTGCTGGGCTTACAATGGGCTACGTTGGCTCTGTTGCTTTGACCCGATGGCAAGACAGTACATCAAGATGGGACCATGTGGAGAGCTAAAACACTTACCTTATGTCCAGGGAGCCAAAGAGAAAGGAGGAAAGAAGCAGGGCCTGCCGAGTCTTCTGAGGTCATAACTACAGGGTCTTGGGGCTCCTAGTCAGCCCGCCTCTTCAAAGTTCTACCACTTCCCAGTGGAGCTGCCCTGGGGACTGAGCCTGTACCGCATGGACTTTTGAGAACAATCACCATCCAGACTCGAAGAAGGATGTGGCTTATCATACTGCACTTTCTTCAGAACATCCTACTGAGCATGGAGAAAACTCACAGGGTCCCAAAGCTGACAGCAGTACAGTGTCTCTATCAAATGGAATCATGTGTATGAAAGGCTGGGATTCGGCGTAGGATGCATGCTCAGCCTATGGAAGTCCCTGGATCTAATACTCAAGAACCCCCCAACTCCAATATATATATGGTTCACATCCATATGAGAGACTTAAACTTTGAAGAGCTATTTAAGGGTTCACTGTTACTCATTTTCCCTGGAAACAAATGCTCCACATGCAGTGTCGAAGTATAGAGTAGCTACTTCCAAGTAAGCAGATTTACAGATTTAAATCAACAGAATTCAGTTCAATGCAGTTTTGCAGTGTGGCTGTATTTGTTCTAGCATAAGAGTATAATGCTGATCTTTCAGGCTGTTTTCATGGAAGATTACCAGTCATCCTCCAGCCAACTGATCTGTGCTGTCTGTGAGCATGTCTTATAAAATTTAGCTTAGCTAAGAGAACGCAAATCTTATGAAGTATTCCTTCTTAGGTCTGCTGTGAATTGAAGTAGGACAATGCTGCAAAACACGAGTTTATTTATATAATGTATATGTCTGACTGAGCTGACATTCATCTGTCCTGTTAAAATATAACTTCTTCAGATAACATTTTGGAATGTCAAGAACCGTGAACAGAATACGTAATTCCTGAGGGCAAGGACCAGTTTGCTCCTGCTGTGTGTTGAGTGAGTGGAACAGCGACTGTAGTGCTCTCCTCCTGCCCCTCTGTCTTCTTCCTTTTTAAAAACACACCAGAGTGGATAGAAACAATTCAGCTAAAGGGTATTGGCTTAACAGAAACCTAGCAGTGGGTGTGAGGTTAACATCCTCCATAAATGTTTTGATAATTGTACACTTGTAATTAGGTTCTGCATGAGAGAACTCGTTCTCACGGTACAGCCTGAGAACTCTCTTTACAGCTTATTCCAGAGCTCAAGAGGGTCTCTGTGTCCTACCAGTCAAGGGTTGAGTTAGTTGCAAGATCCAAATCATTATAATACAGTGGACAGACAGTATCACCTATCTGACTTGTGGCTAAAACATGGTGGAAATCGGTGAACTGTCTCTAAAGGAAAGAAAAGCACCAAGTCTGTTTATATTTAGATTGTCGAATATCTTCCCATCTAAAGGAGAGCTAATTACGCTGTTTTTCTTCAAGGGGGTAGTTGGTTCTATGTTTCAGCTATTGTGTTTGCATGTGTATGTGTGTGTGCCTGTCTCAAAGTAACAATTCCAGTTTAGCCACCCCCTAATTGCAGGGATTGCTAAAAAGATTATTATGCATGTTATTGCAGAGAGCTCAGCACTCTATAAACTCATGTAGCAGGAACTAGGGCATGTCTCAATTTCCCATATTAGGATTGCAGTAAACCAACTCCTCTGTAAACAGCAGGCCAAGGACAGGGTGGCCCCACTGGGCTGTGGAGGCTTTCCTTTTCTTTTAGGTAATTCTTACCTTGTTTCTGGCTTTTCTTCTTCCTTTATGCCCTCTTTTATTTCTCTCTCCTCTCTTTTTTAACTAGAAAAATAATCCATGCCAGGTGTAAAGTAGATTAAAATATGAAACTCAGAAATAAATACATTGAATTCTGCTTCTCAGTTATGACCAGCTTTTGGAAACTGTACCCTTTTCCAGACATCTTTCCATGCGTGCAAAATGTATTTATGCACTGCTCTCTGCACTGACTATTGTAAGATGTTTAAGAATCACCTGTAACTATCATTTTACGAGGATAGTGAATGTTTCATTCAAGGAATTTGTCTAGCTAGACCTCTGTTATTAAATGTTAAGTTAATGTGTAATTTTTCACTAACATAAAATATTCTGCATTAATGCCAAAGTATTTGTAAATAGGTTAGGTCACTTCTTTAGCACAGATATCCGGAAATGGGGGTGACAGGTAAGAAAGCAGACTATTTTGGAGCCTCTCTGGGTACACTGTAAAACTGCTGTTCATAAAGACTGCCAAGCTTCGTTCCCACCACCAGCAGGATGTGAAAGAACACACTTTAGCCTCTGTGCTGGCTGAGAAATCCACATTTTAGTACATCTTTTGCTAATTTGCAAAGCAGGCAAAGTTGAATATATTGGCAGTTTTCATTTTTAGCTATTTAATTATTAATAAACTTGTTCATTTTAACTGAATGCTTATTGTTTAATTGTATTCACATTCATATTCTGGACTGTTGTCTAGTGAAAATTTAGAGTTGTCTATTGCTTGACTCATTTTGATGAGCTTACTTAATGTTTGTTTTTGTAGTTTCTCTCAAATTATTATGTATATTTCAAACTTAAATATGTCTTTTTAGTGCATAGAAATCTAAATATGCAGTTCAACCCCATCCTTCCTTCCTAGTTCCCTTCCTCCGTCCCTTTCTCTCTCCCTTTTCCCCTCTTTTCCTTATTCTCTCTTCCTCTCTCTCTTCCTCTCTCTCTTCTCTCTTCTCTCTTCTCTTCTCTCTCTCTCTCTCTCTCTCTCTCTCTCTCTGATCAACAAATCTTCCTTTGAACCCACAATCCTCCTTTTTTACAAGCATATGCTGCCATGCCTGGCTTTATTTATTTATTTTTTAGTTAACTTTTATTTTTTTAATAGTGTTGTGGATGGAACTAAGGGTCCTCTGCATGCTAAGCACATGCTCTACCACTGAACTATAACCCCAGTTCCTTTTTATGTCTTTTATTTATTTATTTGTTTGTTTGTTTGTTTATTATGTGTAGAAATGTTTCACCTGTGTGTTTGTGTGTGCACTTTATATATGTCTGGTGCCCACAGAGGTCAGAAGAGGGCTTTGGGTCCCTTGGAACTGGAGTTATGGATGGTTGTGAACCACCATGTGGGTGCTGGGAATGAAACCCAGGTCTACCAGAAGAACAGACAGTGTTTTCAAGCTAAGCCAACATTCCAGCTCTGTGTATAGCACCCCCCCCCAAAAAAAATGGTTTCTCTGTGTAGCCCTGGCTATCCTGGAACTCACTCTGTAGACCAGGCTGGCCTTGAACTCATAGAGATCCACCTGCCTCTGTTCCCTGAGTGCTGGGATTAAAGGCGTGCACCACCATGACCAGCTATCTTTTTATATTATTTTATTTATTTATTTATTTTGGTTTTTCAAGACAGGGTTTCTCTGTGTAGTTTTGGTGACTATCCTGGAACTCACTCTGTAGACCAGGCTGGCCTTGAGTGCACAGAGGCCTCCCGAGTGCTGGGATGAAAGACGTGCACCACTTCCGCCCGATTTATATTTTTTTAAAAGTTTATGTGTATGAGAGTTTTGCCTGCATGTATGTTTATGCACTATGTGTGTCTGGTCCCACAGAAGCTAGAAAAGGCTTCCAGGCTTCAGTCACAGATGCTTGTGAGCTGCCATGTATGTGGCCCTCTGCAAGAGCAGCGAGTACTTTTAATTGCTGAGCCATCTCTCCAGTCCCCACTACTCCCTTTTCAAAACTTATTTTCAGCAGGGTGGTGGTGACACATAGGCAAATGGGGCTGTGAGTTCAAGGCCAGCCTATTCTACAGAGATAGGTCCAGGACAGCGAGAGCTACACAAAGAAACCCTGTCTCTAAAAACTAAACAACAACAAACAAACCAAACCAAACCAAAATTTATTTTTAAGTTCAGATCTAGTTGATAAGTTTAATAAAGCCTTCTATTTTCATTTTTTTGTGTATATGTAACCTTTGTTTTGTTTTTTTCTCTTTCTTTCTTTTTTTTTTTCAGTTTTTTTGAGACAGGGTTTCTCTGTGTAGTTTTGGTGCCTGTCCTGGATCTCGCTCTGTAGCCCAGGCTGGCCTTGAACTCAGAGATCCGCCTGGCTCTGCCCCCTGAGTGCTGGGATTAAAATTAAAGGCTTGCGTCACCACCGCCCAGCTGTAACCTTTGTTTTTTAAATTAAATTTTGTAGACCAGGTCTCACACTGTAGGTGTGCAGCCTAGGCTGGACTTCAGCGCTCAGCTGTCTTCCTGCCTTAGTCTCTGGAACGCTGCAATTACTTGCGGACACCTGGCTGTATAAACCATCTTGAATGCAAAGCCCGCAGAGCCACAGACCTGTCCCTTCCTGGGTCTGGAGATTCACCAGTCAAGGAAGGCAAAGGTAACGATGTGAAACTGTTGTCTGTGTGAGGAACCAGTTGGACTGCAAATCCCAACAGGAACACCTGGGCATTTGTCACGGGATGAGCTGCTGACCACGGAAACTGGGGAGAGGTCACTGGAGAAGCCGCCTCTCTGGAGAAATGAACTTTGACACCCAGGTTCTCCATTCCCTCTCTCTTTCTTCTTCTGAGTTTGTAGAGGAAACTAATGGCATCCATGGACTTAAGGAGTGATGATGTAAGACAGCTTGGGGGTGTAGAACGTTCTGTGGTTCATTTTTTTGCAGACACACCAACAGACACAAAGTATAAGAGGAGCATGTAAGTCAGAGGTAGAGGCTCTGGCTTGGATCCTAGCACCTCCACCCGCCCCCCCACCTCCAACTCCTCCCCGCACAGACAGGGAGAGGGGCTGCACACACACACACACACACACACACACACACACACACACACACACACACACACGTGGGGGCGGGTGGGTGTGAGGACAGGGGAACTGAGCTCTAGAGGAGTGTTGCCTGGGAAGGGCTTTCCTGTCAGAAAACAGCTCCTGAAGTGGAAACCGTCAGCCTCAGGGTGCAGAAGGTGAGTCAGGGAGCTGTGGAGCAGACTGGCTTACTTTCATTTTACCATTTTTGGATTATTTAACTATTTGTGTCAGTGATACACTCAGCAAACACATTTGTTTTTCAGTTGCATTGATGATATGTCTGTATCATCACCCTCTCTTGGAAAAGTCTAAATGACCGGTTCTGCAGCTCCCAGCAAAGCTTTGTTCTGGAACCTAGCTGTAACGCAGGCATGGTGACTAAGAGGAACCACTTGGTTTGTTAAGAACTAGCTTTGTGAGCCTGGCCTTATGAAGTGACCACAGATTTCACAAGTCCACACATGTGCCTGTTTGATCCTGTTTGTCAAGAGTCCTCTATAACTTGGTCTGATTGTGCATCTCTGAGGGATTGAGGGCAGACCCTTAGCTCCTGCGATGCCAGGCTCTTCAGCTACAGTGTGGGGGCTTTAGCTAAGTCTCTAAGCTCCCTCCTGCTTTACAACTTGGATTTTAAAAATGCTGCAGTTTCAAGGGACCTACCAGGTGGAGCACTTCTTTCTTTCTTCCTCCATATGAAGATAGCCTCTCCAGACAGCCAAAGCTGCCCTGAAATTCCTAGATGGTTAGGGGTACTGGAGAGAGAGGAGCAACGTGACTTGGAAGTCTCTGATTTTTAATACAATTCCTTAAGAGTTTGACCTCTCACTTTTCAGGCCTGGGTCAAGGAACCATGGACTTTACCTCCCAGCCATCAGAATGGTCAGGGACAACCCCCCCACCCCCGCCCCGGGGGTGACACTGGCCTAGGGTGGTCTCATTCTTCCAGCTCAAGCCTGCCGAAAGTCAGACTTGTTGTTCTGGGGTGCCCTCCAGTTAAGCTTTGATCTTGGCATGTAGCTCAAGGGTGTGGTGCTCCTAGGTACTGACAAAGAGCAGCATGTTGGTGACTGAGCCTTGGACACTGTGGAGAAAGAGATTTTTTTAAAAAAAAAATTTTAATTTTTTAATTTTTAAAATTTTTATACGTACCATATTTAATTAGGTTAAATTTTACTTGCACATTAATACACTTCAAAAAAAGAAAGACATACATACTATATACAGCCCTGGCAGGTCTGGAACTTGCTTTGTAGATCAGACTGGCCTAGAATTTACAGAGAACTGCCTGCCTCTGCCTCCTGAGGGCTGAGATTAAAGGCATGCACCACCATGCCTGGCTATACTATCCTTTTTCTTTTGGTAGTTTTGGGAACCAAAACTGGGACCTCTCACATGACAGGTGATGTGACCCGCACCCATGCCCTGGAACACCCTTTTGTAAGTGATAGCTTTGCTGGAGAAATTACTATGACTGGAGCACTACTGCCACCTGGTGGAACATACCCTAATTACAGGAAAATAGATAAAAAGCTGAGTGAAGTAGAAAAATGACAACAAATGTTAGTTTTAAATAGTCCTTTGAAATTTATGTTAGATAAGGAAGTTGCTACATGGGTCAATTAACATCTATTAGTTAAAAATAACTGTCATTAAATCTGAAGTCTTGTGACACTGACCAGTTTTTTCATCTGTATCTTTGGGAAGGAAAAAAACCTACACCTTTAAAAACCGCTCCAAGGACTAGGTAGATGGCTCAGCATTTAAGAGCACTGACTGCTCTTCCCAGCAGAGGACCCAGCTTCAATTCCCAGCACCCACATGCCAGCTCACAACTGTCTGTAACTGTAACTCCAGTCCCAAGGGACCTCTACTGGTACCAGGCACATTAAAATGCTTATACACATTAAAAACGAGAACACTCATACACATTAAAAAAAAAAAGTTTGTGCATCCAACTGAGTAATGTCAGCAAAGAAAACCCTGCAAGTCCGTAGTGATGAGTGAGTGATAGAATAAGCTTGGAAAAGGGAAATCGTTCTTAGACATAAAATCTTAAATAGGATGGTAGAAGTTACCACTTAAAAGGAAAAGTAGTACGTGAACAGTAGGGAAGCCTGGAAAGCATGACCTGATCATCAGCTGGAATGGGACAACACACACTCCTGGGTGGGAAGCTTGGAGAGGAACAAGCTTTATTCCCATGATATGGCTGCACCCTAGGTAACTGGGCAAGAGTCACGAGGAAACACCAGACAAGCCCGAGAGAGCAGCCTGCTGCAGAAGAACTGGACTGTACTGATCAGAAAGAATATCTTTCTCCTAAAGGATAGTATAGCCAGGCATGGTGGTGCACGCCTTAATCTGGGCACTCGGCGAAGGCAGAGGCAGAGCTCACGAGAAACAAGGAAAGCCTGAGGAGTGGGTTCAAAGTTAAGGAGACCAAAGAGATAGGACAACTGAATTCAGTTCATCATTGGGCTTTCCTTTCTGTAAAACTCATTATTGGCTGGGCATGGTGATGCAAACCTGTAATCCTAGGAATTGAGGGGGGAGGCGGTCTGAGGCTGGAGGATTGTGAATTCCAAGCTGGTTTGGGCTATATAGCCAGACTCAGAATTACCAAAACAACAAGTCATTAGTGGGGCAATTGAAAAAGCTTAGATATGACTTTAAGATTAACTAACAGGATTTAATCAATATCAATAATTTGATCA
Source organism: Peromyscus nudipes (assembly GCA_902168325.1). Classification (NCBI taxonomy): domain Eukaryota; kingdom Metazoa; phylum Chordata; class Mammalia; order Rodentia; family Cricetidae; genus Peromyscus; species Peromyscus nudipes. Next base: position 18,068 of record CABHPH010154989.1, on the reverse strand, counting down.
TCACAGAGAGAGAGAGACAGACAGAGAGGGAGACAGACAGAGAGGCAGACAGACAGACAGAGACAGAGAGAGAGAAGAGGTAAGTGAGAGCAGGACTTAACTTTTTAACTTTTGGGATATCTGGGTGAAGATTATAAAGACATTTTTGTAGCATTTTTCCAAATAGCGGTGTATATCTGAAAGTTTGTTAAACAACATTTAATAACATCAAAGTAATGGTCCAGTAAAAGGAACGAAAGAGACTTGAGTCTCTTTTAAGCTGGTCTGGTGGTGATCCTGCACTTGGGGAGGAAGCTGGAGCAAGACATCGCTTAGGAACGCAGGACCAATCTAGGCCACAGAATCAGTCCTTGGATCTGGGGCGAGTAGAAAGAGGGGGGGAAACTTGATATTGAGCTGGGTGGTGGAGGCGCACGCCTTTAATCCCAGTGCAGAAAAACCTTGTCTCGAAAAACCAAAAAAACATGATATTGTATGAAAAAAATTAATTAAAAATCTTCATAAAAAAATCTTCATTAACTGCTGTCCTTAGACATATCAGATTGAACATTTTAGTAAGTAGCCTTCTAATTTTTTCTATGCAAATGCAAATATATATAGATAGATAGATTTGTATCTAAATATATGTTTATACACAGACTTTATTTTTTTATTTTATTTTTTTGAGACAAGGTTTCTCTGTGTAACCCTGGCTGTCTTGGAACTAGCTCTATAGATCAGGCTGGCCTTGAACTCAGAGATCTGCCTGCCTCTGCCTCAGAGTGCTGGCATTTAAAGCTTGTCCCTCCATGCCTAGCTCTAGACAGAAATTTTAGTAGTAGGTTGATGCTACCCTACAATAGACTATACATGCTACTTTATGTGATATTTTATTACATCTGTTTTCCTTTGTGTGTCTAGGGACATATACATGCTGGGGTGCACATGTGGAGGTCACATGACAACTTGGTGGAGTGAGCTCTCTCTTTTCTTGTGGGGCTCAGGGAACCAACTCAGATCATCAGGATAGGGAAGAACTTTAACTGAGTCATCTGACCAGTCCCAGCTACTTGACTTTTTAAGTGCTGTCATTGACTTTTCTTATTTTAAAGAACATCTTGCTATATAGATGACCTCAAATTTGTGACCCTTCTGCCTCAGACTCCAGAATGTTATAATTGATATTTTCTCATATGTATGTGTGTGCAGCACACATGCCTCCTTATTTTTTAAAGCTTTCCCCCCTTATATCTAGGGTCTGAATGTAATACAACTTATTTAATAATCTTCCTATTCATCAACATGTAGATTGTTTCCTTTTTCTATTGAAAAAAAATCACCTTGTTTGACATTTTTTGTGTTTTTAATTATTTATATAGTTAGTTTAGGTATGAAATCTCTGAGTCAAAGAGCATCCATCTTTAACTCACTACTAAATATTTCAAGGGCCATTTTAGATAGCAAGACTCAACTGGAATGGCTTCTTTTAGTGACCAGTGCCATAACCATACATTCAGAAGTATGAACAATGCATAGAGTTCATCTGTGCTTTATTTGAATGCTCCTTATGGCCCATGACCCGCTCACCACTGTGCTTTGTTCACAAGCACAATGATGCTGCCCTTAGGTCTTACCAGAGAACATCTCTGGCTGTGTTCTCTCATGCAAGTTGGTGCATGACCACAGTCTCTCCAGAGTTCATTGTTAACCTGAAGGGTTATGGCAGCTCTTGCTAAGTGCTCTTAATTACCTGCATGTTTTCTGGTGTGTTTACTTTAGGAATAGAGCTACTAATTATTATGACTCTTGAATTACTTTTCCTGCTTCTTTTGCCCTTTTTCCTGTCTTTTACTCACTGCTGATTTAGGAACATCACTTGTGTTTCTGCAGGAAAGTATTGGCAGTGCCAAGAAAGGCTTAATGTAAGTGAATAAATATCATAATCCTTCCTAAAATACATGCCTATAAGCTGGATTTGTATCTGCAGTGGGTTGTTATGCTGGGAGAAGGGTGTGTGCGCAAGGGGAGGGGCAGAAGTAGTTAATCCCAATGAAATGGAGGCTCAGAGACTATTGCCAGGCCAATGGAAGTGTTTGAGTCATCACTGAAAACTCGCATATGGAAAATATAAGAACAAGTAAGGTGATTGTACATAACAATAATGTATTGTGTGCTTTTAAAACAGCTAAGGCCTGGCTTTAGCTCAGTGAGTGGACTTTTCAAAAATGTAGCAATTCAAGAAAAGCTAAAAGAGGCCAATCATGGCAGTCAGGGCTACATAGTGAGACCCTGTCTTAAAAAAAAGGAAAAGCTAAAAGAAGAAAGGATTTTGAAAGGTTTAATCATATAGAAACGGCCAATGTTTTGGAGGATAGATTCACTTACTTACCCTGAAGCCAAGCTCAAGAGTCCCCACACTCAGCAGCCTCACTGAGTTGAGGAGTTTGAGAGCAGTCTAGGCAAGACAGCAAGCTTCTCGGTCTCTGTCTCTCCAATAATGATAATGGGAATAGGTATGCGTATCCTAATTTGATCATTATATAATATATACTGTGTATCAAAACAACACATGGTCTGGAATATGTAAAACTTTTATGAATCAATTAAAGTTATATTAAAAGTATAAGAACAGCTTTTAAAGGATAGGTTAAAATGTAAAAGTCTTCATATGGATAAGACTTACCTCCTATGTTACTCTAAACAGTGGGAGAATGGAGCCAATTTTCTTGTAACATTTGTTGAGTCTCTTCTGAGTTAGTTGCTAGGGATGTAGAAGAATAAGACATGCTTTTGTCCTTGAACAACTAACTTTCGTGAGCACATTCTGTGATAGGAAAACTGTGAAATGTGAAGGATGTCAGGGAGGCTTCAGTGTGATATGGGCATAGAAGGATGAGTAGGAGTTGGCCGAGATCTGAAAGAAGATGTTTCCAGGAAGGGAGGGTAATAAGCTTTAGTAGTAAAGTATTTGGACCCCTGGTGCTCTTGTGACCTTGGAGGACACTGGATGTTACTCTGAACCCTAGGGTAGTAGGTCTTCCATGGTATGCAGAGCATCTTAAGGTGTGGATTCTGATTCTGAAGGTCTGGAGGAGGCCTGCATTCCTAAAGAGCTCCCAGGGGCTCTGTGGACCACACTCAGAGTAGAAAGGCTCTAGGCACTGCAGACTGGGATTTCGGCTCCTCCTGTTAGTTGGCACAACTTCAGAGCAAAAAGCAGAGTGCGCGTTTGCCTTTTGCTCCAAGCAAATGAATAAAAAGCACCTGGAGACTCTCTTTTGGAAAATGTGGCATTGCAGGAACAGGTTTTGGTTGTAGTTGCAGCAGCCCGGGTGCGAATAGAGACTGACCCAGCCTGCAGGTCGCTTGCCCAGATGCCATGGAAGGCAGTGGCGCTCCAGGGAAGGTGAGGGCAAGGTTTAGACTGGCTCAGCCAGTTCCTGTTGATTAAAGTAGCTGCACAGGCGTGAAATCCTGTCTGAGTCTAGGGGCCTGTGGTGGAGGTTGGGAGGAAGGCAGGATACGTGGAATTGTCACAGGTTTTTAATTGGTTGGGACTCCTTCAGCATACTAATTAGGAAACACAAACCAGATCAGCACTTTCAGCTGTTTTGACTACGCCTTTTCAGATGTTTAGTTTGTAGGGAGGGAACAGCTACACCATTCCGGGATGCTTTGATTTGAATCCATGCCATTATTTTATCTAAAAATACTTGCTCCTTGTAGATCAGTTAAGAAGAAATGACATTTGGGGGTTGTCACAGTTGAATAAATAGTCTGAAATAAATCCTTCCTGTTCTGGTTTCCTAGTCCTCCTCTGGTTTCTCTGTTTTGGTGAAGCTAGTACCAGTGAGGGGTTGGTAACTTGGCAAAACAGAACCTGTGGTCAGAGCCGAGCTGGAGGGCCCGCCTGTGGTGCGACCTCCAGATGAGGTTGCTAAGTGTTCACACATCTCCCCGGCTGCTGAGCGCTGGCTTTGAAATGCTCTGGGAAGACTTCGTAGGACTGATGAAGGAGGTAGACCAAGCTGTGATTTTCCAGGAGAACTCTAGCTCTGGCCATGCCTTTCTTAGTCTAATGAAATCTGCAGCTTATTAGATGATCTAGAGCAGATGGCACGGCTGGAATTTAGCATTAGGGATTGGGATGCTCTCATTAGCTTTATCTCCAAACATGTCCCACATCGAGACCCCTGTGCAAATAAGATTGGACTAGAATAAATGCAGTTAACACTGAGGACTCGTCAGGAAGAAAACCTGACAGACATGTGAGCTTGTGGAAGAAAATGATAAGCTCGGAGGCTGAAGGAGCCTAGGTAGGAGGATACCATCCTGCAAAGTGGACTCCCGGCAGCTTTGATATGTCTCCAGCTCAAGGTCAGAACCCACATCATCTAGCACCTGTGTCTTGTCAACTTTACTTGGATACAGGATGTCTAGATATTTTGCTAGACATTTCGAGTGTGTCTGTGTTTTTTTCAGGATGATATTACCATCAGAATCATTCCCCTCTTCAATGTGGGTGGGCATCATCTAATTTGTTGAAGGCCTGAATAAAATACAAGGCAAAAGAAAGGAAGAATTTGCCTCCTTTCTGCATGACCGTTCAAGTTGGGACATCCTCTCTCATCTGTTCTTAAACCGAGATTTTTCACTAACCGCTTGGTTCCCAGCCAAGCTGAATGATACCCCCAGCTTCCCCGGCTACCCTGCTCGCAGATGGCAGATTGAGGGGCAGCTGCTGGGGTGCCTCTGTAATTGTGAACTACTTCCTTGCGGTAAATAGCGAGTTGTGTAGAACCCTCGCAGGGTTTGCCCACCCTTCTGCAGTCCAGAGAATTAAGAACGATGCTTCGGAAGCACTGCCGTCTGGGGCAACTGTGTCTTGCTTGGGTCAGCCTTGGGATTTACTGTTTGTGCAGGAACCGTGATCCCTTTTGTGGAAGACTAGTATTTAGAAAGTGGGATTTAGGTCTAGTTGTATTTCTAGGCCAAAGCGCATGAATGTTGTTAATGGCTCAGTACATGTGTTGACAGGGTCTTTTAAACAAGATTACACTAAAGACACTGCCATCAGTATTCTCCAGTGCCAATTTGAATGATCATTCATGTTTCCTCCTTATTCCTTTATTTCCTGCATTGCCTTTTATTTTTATTCTTACTCCATAGTTTAATCTACTAAAAACCAAACCAAAGAAAACCAACTCACTTCGTTTATTCTTCAAAACAAGTGAGTTTGGACATGTCCATTCATTTAGCAGACCTTTAGTGATGCCAGTATGAAGTCAGGTTCTAGGCAGTCCAATCCTCTTCTTTTGGTTGCTCTTTGAATGGAATAGCTTTTTCCATAGTTTCACTTTTACTGTATTGGCATCTTTGGATGGGAAATAATTGTACATAGCACATGGATATATTACTGTATATAATATATATGTATTATCTGCTGTGGATATCGCTCTGTATAAATAAAATGCTGATTGGCCAGTAGCCAGGCAGGAAGTATAGGCGGGACAAGCAGAGAAGAGAATTTTGGGAACAGGAAGGCTGGGTCAGAGAGATGCTGCCAGCCGCCATGATGAGAAGCAGATGTTAAGATACCAGTAAGCCACGAGCCACGTGGCAACTTATAGATGATAGAAATGGGTTAATTTAAGATGTAAGAACTAGATAGCTAGAAGCCTGAGCCATTAGGCCAAAAAGTTTAAATAATATAAGAGTCTGTGTGTGTTTATGTTATAAGTGGGTTGTGGGACCGCCGGGGCTTGGCGGGGACCCGGAGAGGAAAACTGTAGCTACAATTATTGGAATGTGTACAGGGGTAGGTACCATGGTGTGGAGGTTAGATGATTACTTCCTGGAATCAGTCCTTTCCTTCCACCTTTATGTCCATTCCAGGGACTGAAGTCAAGTTGTCAGGCTTACACAAGTGCCCTTATCCACTGAGCCATCTTGCTGGTCCCAGATCATACACACACACACACACACACACACACACACACACACACACACACACACACATACACACGTATTATTCATTTTTCTGGTCTCTGTCCTTTACCTAGAAAATTTGATCAGTTTACATCAAAGTAATTACTGATATAGAAGGATTTACCTTTGCCATTTTTCTATTTGTTTTCTATATGTCTTATGGCTAATCTGTTCCTTATTGTCTACATTCCACTATCCTATGTATCTACTATCATCTTTTGTGTTTAGTGAATTTTTTTGGTAGTGAAATATTTAACTCTTTCTCTTATTTCCTTTTGAGCATATTACACAATTATTTCTTTGTGGTTGCCATGAGGATTACATTTAACATCCTAAAGTTATAACACTCTAAATTTAGAAGAGCTGACTTTTTTCTTTTTTACTACATTTTTTCTTTTTTAAAACAATTTTGATCTTGATCATATTCTTCCCCTCCCTCAGGTTCTTCCAGATCCTCTCCTCACCCCTATACACCCGACTTTTAGTTCTTTCTCAAAACAAACAACAAACAAACACCCAATAAAGCAGCACATCCCCCCAAAACCAAGAAAACAAAGTAAAACAATACTCAAACAGAAAAAGAAAAATCCCACCAAATTGTAACCAAATAAAAGCACACACAAACACACACACAAAAGCTGTGGAATCCATTGTATATTGGTCAATGACTCCTGAACATGAGGCCTGTCCTGGAGTGGTTGATATACCCAGTGCCACCTCATTGGAGAAAAGTGATCTTCTCTCCCAGCGGGTGTATGTGACAGCTCAGTCGTTAGCCTTTACCCTAGTTTTCATTCATTCATTCATTCATTAAAAAAATGGCAATATAGAGTACAAGAAGATAAAACAAAAACTATCACAATGAAGTTGGACAAGACAAACCAACAGAGGGAGAAGTGGCTAAGAGCAGGTACAAGACTCAGACCCACTTGTTCGCACATCAGGAGTCCCTGAAAACATGAAACCGGAAGCCATACTGTCTACACAGGGGGCCTGGTGCAGACCCGGGCAGGCCCTGTGCTTGCTGCCTCAGTCTCTGAGTTCATGGGAGCTTGGCTCACGTTGATTTAGCGGGCCTTATTTCCTTGGTGTCCCTCCTGACTCTTACACTCCTTCACCTCCTCTTCCACAGGCTTCCCTGCTCTGAGGGGAGGGATTTGATGGAGACATCCCATTTAGGGCTGACTGCCCCAAGGTTTCCCACTCTCTGTATACTGTCTGGCTGCGGGTCTCTGTGTTTGTTCCCAGCTGCTGCAGGAGGAAGCTTCTGATGATGGCTGAGCAAGGCACTGATCTATGAGTAAAGCAGAATATCATTAGCAGCTATCCTATCTGTCTGTCTGTCTGTCTGTCTATCTGTCTATCTATCTATCTATCTATCTATCTATCTATCTATCTATCTATGTTTTCCTTTTTTTTTTTTTTTTTAGAACAGTAGTATTTGTTTTTCCCCTAGGTCCCTGGGCTATCTAGTCTTTGATTCTTGGTCGCCCAAGCAGTGTTGGGTAGGAGTTCCATCTTGTGGAGTGGGCCGTAAGTCAAATCAATTATGGGCTGGTTTCTCTCACAACCTTTGTATCACCTTGCACTAGCATATCTTGCAGGCAGTACACCATTGTAGATCAAAGGGTTTGCAGCTGGCTTGGTGTTTACATTTAAAAGCTGACTTTTAATCACAAGGAAAATTGCTGTTTTTTTTTTTTTTTTTTTTTGTTCTTGGTTTTTGTTTTTTGAGACAGGGTTTTTCTGTGTTACTCTGGCTGCCCTGGAACTCACTCTGTAGACCAGGCTGGCCTTGAACTCAAAGATCTGCCTGCCTCTGCCTCCGAGTTCTGGGATTAGAGATAGGGTCTCAGTATGTAGCTTTAGCTGGCCTGGAGCTTTTTATGTAGGCCATGTTAGCCTTGAATATAGAGATCCATAAACCTCTGCTTTATAGCCTTGCCCACGTCCTTTTTTGATTATTGATATCATAAAATTGTATCTATATATTATACAGCCCAAACTATAGGCTAAGGTTCTTTGAAATGCCTAGGTCTCTTTGATTATACAGTAAATGAAATACTTACAAATTGAAGTTGTATTAATAGTAGCTTTTAGAGTAAGTTTTGGTTTCCGTTTAGGTCTTAGTCTGAAGCCCAGCCTGGCCCATGACTCCCTTGTAGTCCAGGGTGGCTGTTAGCTTGTGGTGAGTGAGCCTCCCTGAGCCACCACATCCTGTTTAATAATTGTTTATTTTTCCCAAGTGCTGATGTTCTATGGATGGGGGAGGTAGGCCAATGGTGGAACACTTCTTAGTAGGTACAAAGCTCTGAGTTCAATCTCCAGCCCTGCAAAAGAAAATAGAACAGAGGGGAAAAAAAGTGTTAATTTTCTAAATCACGTAGAAAACAAGAAGCAGGCTGGAAACCATTGTTCCGATAATACCAGCTTTGGTGTTTACCTTCACGGACGTGTTCATGCGGTTTAAGTCACTGTTTCATGTCTTTTCTTTTACTCTGTGGGGCTTCTTGGAGCGTTTTTCTATGAGGCAGGTTTAGTGGTGACAAAATCTTTCAGCTTCTGTTGATCTGGAAATGCTTTAACGTCGTTCTCACTTAGAGGAACAATTTTTCCAGATGCAGGGTTCTCAGCCGACAGTTTTTCCTTTTGGCTTTTTGCCCATGCAGGCTGCTCCTTTCTGGCTGTCCTTTGGTGAGAGGCAGTGGATACTCTGGGGCCCTCAAGTATGAACCACATCTCCCTTGCTGCCCTTAAGCTTAGCTTTTGTCTTTGGTTCTCTAGAATTGGATTACAAGGTTTTTTAGTGTGGGTCTCTGAGTTTCTTTCCTTGGAATTTATTGAGTTTCCTGGACATATGTATTTATGACTTTTACCACATTTGGAAAATTTTAGCCATTATTTCTTCTCATGTCCTCTGTCTGATGTCCTGTTTCTCTCTTCCTTTAGAATTCCTCTGTGTCTATGCGAGTCTGCTTATGGTGTTCCACGGGTCTGGTAGGCTCTGATAGCTCTTCTTTAACCCTTCTTCATTCTCTTCCTCTGTGTGTGTCTTTGATCTGCTCAGCTCTGTCTTTCTCAGCTTGGATGCTGGGGTCCCAGAAGACTCAATGGCCACCAAAGCCCTCTTGAAGCAGTGGCTTGCAGGTTTTTGTTTCTTTAATTTGAAAAATGAAATTCGTAGATCACAGAGGGTGAATTTTAGAGAGAAGTTTATTGTAGATTCATAGGTGGGCACTTAAGAGGGAGAGAGAGGCATGCTGTTTGACAGCATTAAGCTGGCATGGAGGTCAGCCATATGGTGAGAAGGTTAGCTTCAGAGAAAGTGTGAAAAAAGCCCAAATACTGGGAAGAGTATAATTAGGCTCTAGGCAGCACCTGAAAGACAGAGAGAAGAAAAAGAAAAAGTCATGCCTTTCTGGAGGCTTGTATGGACTGCACCAGGAGCAGGAATTCTGGGAAGGAAAAGGACATTATCGCATTAAAGGACTAATTATTCCTCCTATCTCTTTAGCATGGCTTAAGGTGAATCAGCCTTCCTGAGGGGTAGTCCCTTGGCCAGGTGATTGGCAGGTCTCACCGGAAGAGGTAGATTTCATTCTTTTGACAGTTGGTCAGTAATAGTTTTCATTAATGAGCCTTCAATGATACTGTAACACCAGGATTACAATGGAAACTTTTTTGGCTTAAAAAAATTTTTGATGTGGGTACCAGGGATCAAACTCAGGTTCCCATGCTTATGTGGGACTGACTGAGCCATCTCCCCAGTCCCTCTTAGGGCAACTGTGTATTGAATGTTTCTATGTTTTAATACTTTTTCTTTCCTTCCTCCCTTCTTTTTTTTTTTTTATGTTGTTCACATCTTCTCGTAGTTCTTTCAGAAATTTGTTTTAAAGTATTTGGTAGATTAATTATGTAGCTTTTTTTTTTCTGGGTAAATTTCTATGGTTTTTCTTTGAGGCTATAGACTCCATGTCTTAGTTAGGGTTTTTATTGCTTCAAGGAAACACTATCACCAAAAATCAAGTTGGGGAGGACAGGGTTTATTTGGCTTACATTTCCACATCACTGTTCATCATCGAAGGATGTCAGAACAGGAACTCAAATGGCAGGAACCTGGAGGCAGGAGCTGATGCAGAGGCCATGGAGGGGTGCTGCTTACTGGCTTGCTTCCCCTGGCTTGCTTAGCCTGCTTTTTTTCTTTTTTAAAATTATTATTATTAATTGTTCTTTTTGTTTTTTGAGACAGGGTTTCTCTTGGTAGCCTTGGTTGTCCTGGATCTCACTCTGTAGACCAGGCTAGCCTCCAACTCAGAGATCTACCTGCCTCTACCTCCCAAGTGCTGGGACTAAAGGTGTGTGCTAATACCGCTGACTCAGCCTGCTTTCTTACAGAACCCAGGACCACCAGCCCAGGGTTGGCACCGCCCACCCTGGGCTGGGTCCTCCGCCATTGATCACTAATTAAGAAAATCTCTTACAGTCAGATCTTATGATTTTTTCAATTGAGGCATTTTCTCAATTGAGGCTCCTTCCTCTCTGATGACTCTAGCTTGTGTCAAGTTGCAATAAAAACCAGCCAGGACACTCCAGCAGAAAGGAAAGACTATCCAGTCTCTGCATTTTGTTTTGTTTTTCCTGAGGATTGAACCCAGGGCCTTGCACATGCTAGATCAGCACTCTACCACAGCCATCCTCTCTCCTTTCTTTTTTGAATGGGCCAAATGTTTATCTGCATGACTTGTAATTTTTGTTTTCGTTACTGTTGAAAATGACATTGGAATCTAATAATGTAGCAAGTGGAAAACTTCATTCTCTCTTCCCTCCGACTTTCTGTTTTAGGTCTGTTTGTTTTGTTTTATAATATTTTCCCTAATTTTTGTGTTTCTTTATTGTAGGCTATCTCTGTGACACAGATGAATAAATTATATACACTTAAGGCCTTTTTAGGTCTTTCTGTCTCTGTGCCCTTCTCTGGGCATATATGGTCACATTCTTATTTTCCCTGGATATGCTTTGAATGCACCCATCTTTAATGTATAGCTCCCAAAAGAGAAAAATCAGAAAAAAAATGGAGAGGGAAGAAGGGTACTGGCCCTTTAAATAAATTGGAAATCACATCAGCCAGAACAACAGTGTAGGGAAATGCAAAAACAATGTCTGCTTGTCTCTGTCTGCACCTCCCAGGTTCAGAGCAACAGCTGGTAATGAGCGCAGTTTTTGGAAGACAGGGTTTATGCTTGCCCACTGGGTTTCTTGCAGGGTGTATGCAGGTTGTTCCAGGAACATGTACAGCTGCCCACCAGGGGATTTCACTTGAGGAATGTTTAGCTGTTACCGTGCTAAGAGCTGGAATTGACCCAAATTAAGTGCAGTTTATCTCCCAAGCCTTCCATAGGAAGTTGTAAACCTTCGGTACATTCCAGTGTTCTAAAACAATTACACCTGATAGACAGAGCCAGGGCCATTGATGGCCAGGTAGAGACTGGTTCCTGATCCTTCTTCCTCTGCCTCCTTCCCAGAATCCTTTTCCTGGACACCCATTCTGAATCTTGTTGCCTTTTCTTTGGGGCTTCTGTAATGACTTCAACTTAGAGAAGAACCTATATATCCCCATTTAACTGTGGGGGTCCCTGTAAATGCTGCAGCCAGCAGAGGAATGATCTGTGTGAGGCAAGAAAGAAACTCAGTTCAACACGACTTGGCAGTGCTGGTTCAAACTTCTAGAGTATGATACCAGGCAATTTTTTTTAGACATATTTGAATACAGTACAATTTAGGAAAAAAGTTTTCTCCTAACAATTATCTCAATCCCATGTGCATAATAAAGCTTAAGGTGTGACAACATTGAAACTCTTTTGCAAAGTACATGTGACCTCTACCATGAAGATGGATTCTATGGCTTAAGGGCCCAGGATCTGGTGTGGTCTCTGACTGAGATAGCATTGAGGTCACCTGGCTATGAAGAACATGTGACATCTCCCCTAAGGATGGGTTCTGTTGACTGAGAAACAGTGCTCAAGACAAGAGGCCTTGGGAAGGAGAGTCTGGGATAAACGCGATAGTCCTGGGGATTCAAGTGTGGCCAGGCCCTACAGATAGCACAGGTCACTGGGCTATTAACTACATCTGCTCCCAGCCTTCTGGGCAGAAAATAGGTTTACACGCTTAACTGTTGAAGAGACAAGCCTTCTTGCTTGACATTTTTGGTTTCCCTAGTGCTTGTCTGTGAGCTCAAAGGCCCCATGCCCTCTTTAAATTACTTCATTCTATTTACTTACAGCTTCTATTTTAATAGATTTCTGTTTGTTTGTTTGAGACAAAAACAAACTGTATATCCCTGGCTGTCTGCTTTGTAGACCAGACACTCCTTGAATTCATAGAGATCCATCTGCCTCTGCCTCCTGAATACTGGGATTAAAGGTGTGTGTTAACACCATCCAGCCTTAATAGTTTTTTTTTTTTTTTAATAAATACATGCTTTGGTATTTCACCTGCATGTATGTCTGTGTGAGGGTGTTGGATCCACTTGAACTAGAGATATAGACAGTTCTGAGCCGCCATATGGGTGCTAGGAATTGAACCTGGGTTCTCTGAAAGAGCAACCAGTGAACACTCTTAACCTCTGAGCCATCTCTCTAGCCCCCCTTAATAGTTTTCTAAAGTTTAAAATTTTAATTTATATGTATGTGTAGGGGCATGCACACATGTATATGGGTGCCCAAGGAGACCAGAAGAGGGCATTAGATCTCCAGGAGCTGGAGTTATAGGTGCTGTGAGCACCCCCCTCCCTCCGCATGCCCCTGCATGAATGCTGGGGACCCAGCTTTGGTCCTCTGCAGAGCAGCAAACCCCTTAATTTCTGAGCCGCCTCTCTAGCCCCATATTTTCAATGTTTGACTAGTGACCTCTCCAAAATGTTCTAAATGCATGGTATAAGATGATGACTGAAATAGCTCTTATACTAACAATCTAACTGCCGACAAATTGTCGTCACACATCATCTGTTAACCATTTTTAAAAAAATCACGTTTGTTTACTTGTGTTTGTGAAGGAAGGAGTACATGCCATGTCACTCATGTAGGCCAGTCGACAACCTGCAGGAGTTACTGCTCTCTTTCCATCACATGGCTTCTGGAGATAGAACCCGGATCATCAGACTTGGTGGCAAGCACCCTCACCTGCTGAGCCATTTCGCTGGCTCCTGATAGATTAGTTCTTTTCTTTTTCTTTTCTTTTCTTCTTTTTTTTTTTTTAAAAATACAATCTATGTATTTTATATTACGTATGTGTCTGTCACATGTGTGCAGGTTCCCAAAGAGGCCAGCATGCGGGGAGGAGATCAGATGCTCTGGAGCTGGAGTTACAGGCAATTGTGATCTGCTGATGTGGGTGATAGGAACCAAACTTAGGTCCTCTGGAAGAGCAGGAAGCACTCTTTTTTCTTTTTCTTTTTCTTTATTTTTTTGCTTTTTGCTTTTTTTGAGACAGAGTTTCTCTGTGTAGTTTTGGTGTCTGTCCTGGATCTTGCTCTGTAGACCAGGCTGGCCTTGAACTCACAGAGATCTGCCTGGCTCTGCCTCCTGAGTGCTGGGATTAGAGGTGTGTGCCACCATGGCCTGGCTGCAGGAAGCACTCTTAATCACTGAGCCACCTCTCTAGCCCCTTATACATTAATTCTCATACATTATAGAATATTTCTGAGTTATATATTTTCCCAGTTATATATTCTTGCATTGATACTGTTTTTTTGGGTTTTTTTTTTTTGGGTGGGGGGTGTTGAGACAGGGTTTCTCTGCGTAGCCCTGGCTGTCCTGGAACTCAATTTGTAGATCAAGCTGGCCTCGAACTCACGAGAGATTCGCTTGCCACTGCCTCCCAAGTGCTGGGATTAAAGGCGTGTAACATCACCATCCAGCAATATTTGTATCTTTTAAAAAATATGTTTTTATATATGTATATACGCACATCTATATCTTAATATAGCATCTTAACCTTTGTTCTTTTTTCTTAATCCCAGAATTACTGATCTCTTTGTCCTCATTGTCTTAGATCTTAGTTTCTCCAAACCATCCTGAACTGAAACGCTGGCAAGGTCTGGCCCCTTTTCCTAGAGTTCAGTGTCCATTGTCATGGGCATCCTTTAGGAGACGCCGACACTGACCCCCTTCTCCTAGAGTTCACTGTCTGGTGTCACGGGCGTCCTTTAGGAGATGTTGACTCAGAGCCACTGCTTCCGTCCTTCAGTACTTTCCCTTTCACCACAGAAAAAAGCTGTGGTGAGCAATCCAGGTTCTTGAGTTTTTTACATGATTCAAAAATGGTATAAAATTCAAATCGTGTTTCTCATAACTATGAATCTTTTATCACTGTCTCACAGAGCAGAAAAACTTATTTTATTTCATTTTTTTCTTTTTATTTTTCTGAGACAGGGTTTCTCTGTGTAGCCCTGGCTGTCCTGGAACTCTCTCTGTAGACCAGGTTGGCCTTGTATTAATCCCATTAGTCAAGAATAAGACCACTACTACAGTTTAAAGCCAAATTTGTAGCAAGCTTTAATTAAATACTGGCCAGGTGGATGGGCTCTGGCCAGGTTCCTGGGGAATGGCCCCAAGTCATGGTTTGCAGAAGCTTAAGGAAAACCCATAATTTGTTGCATTTTCCAACAGGTCCAAATGGAACAAGCATATATCCTGACGTACCTCCAAGCCTACATCCAGTCAGGAGCAAGAGTATATCCTGACGTATTTCCTGCCTATGAACCTCTCACCCACATGTGATCAAGCACATCCGGTGCAGATGGGTCAAACAAACTTGTTCAGGGGAGTGTAAAACATGTGGCTTGTTAGCTCCCATAAATAATAGCCTGCAGCATGTCAGGAACTATCTGTCTTTGGGCAAGAGGCTTGCAGATCAGAGACATTTTTGTTTCATGGATCTCTTAGGCATAGTAATTAAAACTTAAAATGTAACTTTGGATCTTACTCTTGAACTCACAGAGATTGATCCACTTGCCTCTGCCTCCCAAGTGCTGGGATTAAAGGCGTGCGTTACCAACACCTGACTTTTTTTTTTTTTTTCCTTTGAGGCAGAATCTTACCATGTAACGCTGGCTGGTCTGGAGCTTGCTATGTAGATTAGACTAGCTTCAAAGTCAATGTGGTCCTGTATCCTTATTCTATTTGGATACTTATTTATTGTGCAGAACAGGGATTGAAACTAGTGCCATGAGTACAGTAGTCCCCACTGAGGATCATCCCAACTGCCATCTCCGGTCTTAAACCTTCTACAGCTCATCTAGCATTCTGGCTGCTAGATAGGATATTTACATTTATTTCAGGAGTATGGTATTATTCTTTCTAATGTTTACAATACCTTTTATGTGTTGAATCATCATTTTATTCATTCCTTAGAGTCCAAAACTGTTTAAGCTTTGGCCATGTAGATGTTGTTGGAGGAAGATAAGGACTGGCCTGTCATGGTCCTGATTGGTCCCTTCCTCATAGCAGCAAGCACATGGGTGCACACCCTGCTTCAGGGCCCAGGTGACTATAATGCTTAGTCTTCCCCTTTGTGATAGGGGATGTTTGTTTATCTGTTACAGGGTTCAGTAGTTTCACAAACTTTTTGCATATCAATCAAAACTTTCTTAAGTGTGTGAAGTTTTGGATTTTCTGTCAGTTTCTAAAGTTTTGCTAAATTCTGATTAGGAAAAGGCCCCAGGGTACCTTGAGTTAGAGAATTCAATAATTTATCAGCTGGGGAAGTTTGGCCAAGTTACTTTAAACCATGGTTTTAAGTTTTAAAAGTAAGGTTCCCAGATGAGCAGCATCAGCAAGCCCTAGGAGCCTATTACATATTCAAATTCCTGGGCTTTATCAGAGACCTGAATAAGGCACACCAGTGGGGGCTCATCCATCCCTTCCTCCCCTCTTCCCTCCCTGCATCCATGTCTAACAAGTTCTCAGTAGGATACCGAGGAATACTTGATCTGAGAAACATTAACTAATTGATTGCAATATTTGTTTGTTTTTGAGACAGGGTCTTTGTAGCCTAGGCTGGCCTCAACAGCCCAGTGTGGCAGCAATCCTCCAGCCTCGGCTTCCCCACTGCTGGGATTTACAAGTCACACACCCAAGTTCAGTGGAATTTCTTAGCCTTGGATGCACAGCAGAGCTGCTTAAGGAGCTATTTAAAGTAACAGTGCAGGGCTCAGTGGATGGTGCTTGTCTAGCATGTGTGAGGTCTTTGATTCAATCCTCGGCTTTTCAAAGGAAAATAAGCACAAAAAAAAAAAAAAAAAAAGGGACAAGAAAAATCCCACAAGATAAAGGAAGCCATTTTTCAAACACCAAATGCTAATGCCTTGTTCCTGCTTCAACTCTAACTGGTCTGGAATAGTACCAGAGACAGGATTTTTCAGCTTATCCCATATAGCCAGGGTTCAAAGCCACAACTCCAAACTCAAGTTCTTGTATAAAATGGGACAATAATAGCCATAGGGCTGTTGTAGAGTTTAAGTGACACAGTTCTAGAAAACTTTGGAGTACCTAGCAAATGGTAGAGCTTTGCAAATGATTGCTCTGACCTTCAAAGAGCAGAGTTACATCATCAGGCCATAAAAGAGCACAGGCAACAGATGTAGCTTAGCAGTAGAGCATTGGCCTAATATAAAGACCCTGGCTACTAGCCCCAATACTGCAGAATCGAACAACCAAATGCACACTGGGGACTTGACATCCAGGTACTGAGTCATTGAGGTTGTAATTCTGAGTTTGGCAGACCACACCCTTTATAGCACTTACTAATGTTTTATGGTTACTTCTAGATCTTGTGCATGCTGTTTAAGCTTTTACTTATGCTTGTGAAAAACGAGTCTGGTAACAAAGGATTTAAAATTGTCCAGGTATTTGTAGATGTCTGATTTTGGGCATATGAGCTAAGCCTTAGGCTCTTCTAAAATGGGGATATTTATCATGGAACGAAGGAAGGAGTTGATGAGATATAGGATCTACAATACACAAGGTCCTGTATGTGATGACTGCTCTAAGAATGTTGGCATGCTTGCATTCATTGTTTTCAATGCTTAGGAACTCATTCCTATGCAAAGCACAATTCTCTCTTGTCTCTATAACCTTTTATTAAATATTTGTATTACTGCATTTTTAACTAGTTTGGTGCTTAATGCATTGGCCAGTCCTCATGGCTACTCAGGAGCCTTTTAGATTACTTTGTATCCTCTCCAAAACTTTCAGTCTCTCTTTAGAATTGTTTTCATTCTATTCTATTTATTTTTATGTATTTTCTGAGCATGTATGTCTGTGAACCATGTGTGTGCCTGGTGCTTGTAGAGGCCAGAAGGGGGTGTCAGATCCCCTGGAACTGGAGTTACAGAAGGTTGTCAGTCACTATTTGGGTTCTGGGACTTGAACTCAGGTCTTTGAGAAGAACAGCCTGTGTTCTTAACCTCTGAGCTCTCTCCATCCCCCTGGTTTTATTCTCAATGGGCCAGTCAGTAGTTTTCTGTTTTATTTTTTAAAAGATTTACTTATTTATTTATTGTTTATTTATTTTAAATAGGGTCTTATGCAGCTCTGGCTGGCCTGGAATTCACTATGTAGACCAGGCTGGCCTTAAACTCACAGACTGTTTCTGCCTCCTGAGTGCTAGGATTAAAGAAAGACCTGTTATACTCACCCTTTTAACTTTAAAAAATAAAAAAATAAATGGAAGACAGGCTTTCTTTCTTTCTTTCTTTCTTTCTTTCTTTCTTTCTTTCTTTCCTTCCTTCCTTCCTTCCTTCCTTCCTTCCTTCCTTTCTTCCTTCCTCTCTCTTCTTTTCTTTTTTGGAGACAGGGTTTCTCTGTGTAACAGCTCTGACTGGCCTTGAACTCAAGAGTTCCTCTTACCTCTGCCTCCCAAGGGCTGAAATCAAAGGCGTGCACCACCACCACCCAGCTAAAACATTTTTTAATGTTATATCTGTTGTTTCTGAAGTTTGTTCTTAGCTCCATCTCAGATTGAGCTTTAAATTTAGTAACTTTAGGAGCTTTAGTGACAATATGTGAAGAAAGACAGAAAGTGGAAAAAGTGGAATTGGT
>CABHPH010154988.1:0-14579 GCA_902168325.1 Peromyscus nudipes | reverse complement strand
CAGCATGCTTCCGTGTACATCACCCAGAGACCATCACTGGCCAGGTGGTCACCTGGAGACTGATCACTGGCCAGGTAAAGAAAATATAGCAATGAGTCAGCAACACTCAACTGTTGTGCCTCCAGGCTGAGAAGAAACCTGGGAAACACAAGAGCCACACACGCCTGAACGCTGCCCCCCTCAGGAGCAAAGAGGAAGGGCTCATGGTGCACCCACCATCGGCACCCACCTCAAGGGTATCCTACAGAGCAACCACAGGCCAGGAAAATCACAGATTACAGTAGTAAGAGTAAGGTGCAAAATAAGGAAGGAGTCAGATGACCAAGAAGGTGCGGTTCTGTGAAATGTCCACAGTGACCAAGAAAAGGGCACCCCTAAAAAGTCTGAAAGGAAAGGGGGAAAAATATAATTTCAAAGGACTGAAATGACGGCCCACTGGCTTGTTCTTCCAGAGGACCCCCTTCCCAGCACCTACATAGTGGTTTACAACTGTCTATAACTCCAATCCTAGAGGAGCCTACACCCTTTTCTGGCCTCCACAGGCACTGCACACCTATCGTGCACAGATACACACGCAGGCAAAACACCCATACACATAAAAATAAATCTTTTTTAAAAAAAATTAATTTCAGATCAGACAACTGCAGAGGACAGCGTCTCAACATCTTCCAGAATGAAATTATTTGGGCATAGACTTTTCTATCTAAACCATCAATCAAGGAAGAAGGTAGAAAAAAAATACATTTTTCTTGAACGTGTCCTTCAGCAAAACTAGGGTGCAAACGAATAAAGCTTCATCTGAGATACACAAGATCCGAGATGGTGGCCATGCTCCAAGAACAGAATAAGAACTAAGTCCCAGGACGGCAGCTGGGAAGCCGGAGAGACAATTCATCCTATTAAATCAGAAATTTGGTGAACTCCACGGAAGAAGAATGGCATGGATTCGATTCAAAAGACAAAATAATTAGGAGGCTGGCTTAACGACAAAAAAAAAAAAAAAACCACGCAGCCTCTCTTCTTAATTAAGGAATAAAAAAGATGTGCACAGAGAACTCCAGAAGAATGCTGCTGGCTGGCTGGCTAGCCAGAGCCTTTCCACTCTCACTCTTCTGAAGGAAATCCATTCACTTTTTTCTTATTCAAGGTATCAGTGGATAGATGTGTGACTGCATCCTCAGACCCCAGGGTTAAGCACTAGAGGGCTAAAGTAACGCTGGTGTTCCTGCTCCCGTTCGACAGGGATGGACTGATAGGTTGGTTGCCTAGTGACCCAGCTTACCCAACCCAATGAAAACAAGCAGGGAGGTCACCTACAAGAACTGCCTAAAAGATGAAGGTAAAGATTTGATGGGGCAGAAGGTTGTAAAGGGCCTTCTGTGACTATCGGTGGACTCCATGGATGCACCACTCATATCAAAAATACTCACTGCTCCATGAGGGTGGTGAGGTTAACTGAGGGCCTCGATACTGACTGCATCCAAGCTGGGCTTGGTCTTGAAGAGAGTAGCCCTATTCTCCAGACTGCTAGCTCCAGCTCAGGCCTGAGAAGGAAGGAAGTTTGGGCTAACCAATCCCTGCCTATCATAACACTTCTCCAAAGGACCATCTTGATTCCAGGTGCCACCTGGTGCCAGCGGATTGAGTGTGACCCCAGTCTGGGAGTCTGGCAGTCTCACCTGGGCCATCCTGTTCAGTGTAAGACAACTGGTGCACAGAGAAGACCCAGGACATCAATACTGCCCAGGATTGAGTTATTGCTTCAGCCCACTTGAGGGGGTCCTTTTTTGGGAGTGATATATGATGGAATATTTAGGAGCAGAGAACTCATGCTATCTGCAAATTTCTCCCAAAAGATTTGCTGCATTTTCTTCAGCCATAAAGAACAATGAAATCATGCCATTCATAGGACAGTGGATAGAGCCAGAGAAGACCATATTAAACTAAACAAACCCAGAAAGAAGTGTGGTGTGTTTTCTCTCACAGGAGAATCTAGGTTTAATAACAGATATTGAAGACATAAAAGAAGGGGGACATTGGGAAGAGAAGGGGTGTCAGTGATCCCAGGATTGAGGGGAGAAGGGGTAACATAGGGAATAAAGGGGTGTGTGTGTGTGTGTGTGTGTGTGTGTGTAAAGTCACAATGAAGCCCATCAATCTACACAACAAATATATCTCAGAAAAAGATTCACCAAAATTAAAATTCTAGATGTGTCTAGATGCTCAGACAAAGGGAAAGAAAGCAAAACGTTCCCATGACAAAATGTTCTGGATGAATGGATCTAAGTGACAATCAGAATGGATCTAAGGAATATCCAGGCAGCAACTCACATCGTGACCTCACGACCTATCTTTACATTTTAAATTATTTCAAAAACATGATTCTGTTGCTGTTATGTTGGTGTTGTTGTTGTAGGGGGTAGTTTTGGGGGTTTTGTTATTGTTTTTCTTGATTTCTTTTAAATGTTTTGAAACAGGCTCTGGCCATGTAGACTGAGCTGGCCTCAAATGAGTAGCAATCCTCCTGCCTCTGTAGTGCCAAAACGACAGACACATACTATCATATCTATGGGAAAATGTGTTTTAAAGGAAGAAGATGGGCCGGGGAGACGGCTCAGGTGGTAAAGAGCTTGCTGTATGAGCAGGAGGGCCTGAGTTCAGATCCCCAGCACTCCACATAAAAAGCCAAGCACTGAGTAAGCAGAGACAGAGGGACAGGGAGAGGAGAGAGGGAGAAAAGATGCAAAAACACATCACCTCAGCATGCTGTGGTGATATTTTATCTGTGCACCCCAATAAAGCTCATCCGAGGATCAGAGGAAAAAGCCAGGCAATGGTAGCACATGCCTTTAATCCTAGCATTCAGGAGGCAGAGATCCATCCAGATTTCTGTGAGTTCAAGGCCACACTGGGAACAGAGCCAGGTGTGGTGGCACATGCCTTAAATTCCAACACGAGTTAACCATAAAGGTCTGGAGGTCTGTACAGACACACAGACAGGAAGTGACAAAGCTGGGCAGGAAGAGGAAGTGATGTAGCTGGGTGGAGAGAGGAAGTGAGATGGCAGAACAGAAAGGCATATAGGCGTGGGTAGACAGGAAGTAGGTCTCTTTGGCGACTGAGGGCTGGTAAGGTGAAGTTGGCTGTGGCTTTTCCTATTCCCCTGATCTCTCGGGGTTTTGTGCCAATATCTGGCTCCGGGTTTTTTTGTTTTTGTTTTTGTTTTTTTATTAATAAGACCATTTAGCAATTTGTCTTACAGCGTGCCCTGCCTTTCCACACATAACCAAGGAAAGGATGCTTGGAGCTGCAGGAGCCACCGGCGGTAAGAGAGAAACCAGGAAATCACAAGTGATCTACAAGCCAACAATCTGATGAAAACAGCCCCAAACCAAAACGATAGGTGGGGAAAGATGGGACATGGTGGCAGGTATGAAAAAAATATACATGTGACATGACTCGGAGCCTCCTGATGACTGCAAAGGAGAGCCCCTTTGATTGGCCAGGGTGACGGTTCAGAAGTAATGGGCAATAGTGGGGAATGGAGTTCCAATCCCCAGAACCAAGGAAAGTGAAGGTGGGGACGGCAGTCTGCCAGGAACTCCAGCTCAGACGGAGGAGGCAAGGGATCCGCAGAGCAAGCTGACTGTGTAGCCATATCGGCAAGCTCTGGGTTTGACTGAGAGACCCTGTCTCAATGAATAAGTTGGAAGAACAATCAAGGATGATTTCCTACATCAGCCTCAGGTTTTCCTATTCATGTGCACCTGCACTCACAGACGTGTGCCCACATACACAAACATGAATATACACACACATGCACGCCATACACACACATGAAAACTGGAAAGAGACAGAGAGAGCCTACTTGACTCTGAAGCTAGACACATCTTCTGTTGTTATTGGCATGGGGTCCCAACATTTAAGGAATAGGAGGGAAATGTAACTGTAACTCACTAGTCTGGAATTAGTTCTTGTGCGGTTATTTAAAAAAAAAAAAAAACAAGTTTGACAGGGAAGTAAAGCCCCAAAGACTTCATTAAAAGTACAGAACTGCGGAATGAGTGCAGCCTTGCTGAAGGGAATTAAGGAGGAGGAAGGATTTCAATTCTCAACCCCATCATTGAGAATAGAAATCTCTAACATCCCACCAACTCATCTTTTCACAGTTTTTACTAAGACTTCTTCTGCAGTGGGATGTACTAACCATCTTAAATGTGGTTATTTACCTTTCATTTCCTAGGTGATCCCTTCACTAAAAACAAAAAATTCATAACTATATTCTGATCATGCTTTTTCCCTCCCCCAGCTCCTCCTTACCCACCTAACTCCAAGCCCTTTCCTTCTCTCTCTTTAAAAAACAAATAGAAATTAACACACACACACACACACACACACACAAAGACACAAAATCAGAAACCAAAATATACAAGCAAAAGACCAATTTAAAAAAAAAATGCCCAAACGAAGCACTATGAGTCAAAACAAAAAGTCTACAAAAACACCATTGAGTTCATTTTGTCTTGGCCATCTCCTCCTGAGCATGGGGCCTTCCCTAAAGTGTTGGTAATATGCCAGTAAGATTCCATTGGGGGAGACTAACTTTTCCTTTGCAAGCAGATACCAACTGTGTATAGCTTCTTGGTTAGAAGTGCAAGCCTGTGTCCACTTCTCTCTCTAGGAACCCCCACTAGGACCCCATCTGGCTTGAACCCATGCTGGCCCTTTATTTTCTAGACCCAAGTCCCTTATGTGTGATGGCTTGCAAATACTGCTTCCCATACAGTGAGGCATCTTTTCACATTGATGGCATCCTTTGCTGCACAACCACCTTTCATTTTGATGGAAACCAATTTACCGGCTTAGTATTTTGCTGTTTGTGGTTTGGGTCTTAGTCGAAATGGCTTCGCCTGGCACAAGGTCATTACAACTAAGGGTTTGATTGGTTTTCTTCCTAGGAATATCAATAATTCACACTGAGGTCACCAATTCACTTTTAGTTAGTATATAGTATGAGGCAGGGGGTCAAATCCATTCTTATGATGTGGAAATCCAGGTGTCTCAGTACCATTTGTGAGAAAGAATATTATACATTCCCTCACTAAGTAGCACTCTTACTTAAAAAAAAAAAAAAAAGAAAGAAAAAATGGTCCATAAATGTTAATACCATTAAACTGATCTCTATTTAGTGACACACTATATTACATTGAGGTAAAATCCACATCTCTAAATGGACAGCCAAGCTATCCCCAAACAAACCTCTTCCAAAAGCTACCATACTTCTCAACACATACCCAGTGGTTAGAGGCCATCCATAATGTTTTCCATTAAAGTTGTGCTCAGCACATTCCCACCTGTGGTGCCTGAGAGTTCCCCTTTCCCATCACTACTACATCTTGTCTTTTACTAACAGCCATGCCAATGAGTTATCACCTTGCTAACTATATTTTGGTGCCCTCTATCCACAGTATTGGTTTGAATAACTGGTTTCATTTCTTTGAAGTTTATACCTAGGAATGGGGGAAGTCCACGGTGAGCCATTTGAAGAAACTCAGAGCTGGTTCCCTAGAACACCTAGCTGTACCATCCCACATTTCCACAGCAATTGATGAGGGGTTAACTTCTCTGTCTCCTCATCAATATGATGTCTTCTGTTTTCTGGCCCATTCGGAGATGTTACCTCTATGCAGTATACCAATCATGCACAGCACTGTGTATATGTAACACTAGCCCCTCCCCCCTTAGTCTGGATTACCATTCTGGGCACCCTCTGGTAGTGGCTTTGCTTTCTATGTCCACACTGAGCTTATTACAGTAATTAAAATACCAGCACTGTTGGTATTCAGCCACATCTCCCCCGTCCCTGTAATTGTGCAGCTGGTCTTTGAACCCATGTCTGTGTCCCATCAAAATAGCATGCAGCCTTTGACATTTCAGCCACAGCTGCTATTTTCAGTAAGTTAACCCCACAAAACTCATTTCACCCAAACATTTGATTGGCACAGTAGCCGTGTGTGTGTGTGTGTGTGTGTGTGTGTGTGTGTGTGCGCGCGTGTGTGTGTGTGCGCGTGTGACACAAAATACACATAATTTATTTCAGCATGACACTAGAAATTTCTATCCACTTGTCACCGGCTGATTACTCATGAACTTTTACAGGTATGACTCAACTAACCACATTTTCTACCTAATTGGAAGGTCAGTGGCCTGGCCAATAATTGCACCAATGGCAGAGAAACCAGTCTCTGGCTCAAGTCCAGTTACAGTGTATCTTCTGCATTCTCCTGTCTACACTTTAATACTCTCTCCAAAAAGAAGCAAGTTAATATGACATAACTGACTCACACAGTTCATGGAGTGCTTTCATTTCAAAATATAATTAAGGGCTCGTGAGACTGCTCAGTGTGCAAAGGCGCTTGAGCAGAGGCCTGCCAACCCGAGCTCTGTTCCCATATCACACAAGGTGGAAGAGGAGAACAGACCTCCGCAAGCGCACTGTGGCACACTTCCGTCTGCACACACACACACACTCTCACACTCGGGCATGCATGTGCGCGCGCGCGCGCACACACACACACACACACACACACACGCGTGAAGGATAAATAAATAATTCTGTTTAATGTTATCAAACTAGGCATGATGCTGAATTCCTGTAACCCCAGCACTCGGGGAGGTAGAGGCGGGATGGAACAGGAGCTCATCCCTGACTACACTGTGAGTTCAAGACCAGCCTAGGCTACATGAGTCCATGTCAAGAATGGAGCAGGAGTGATAGTCAATAAGTACAGGGACTGTGGTATGAGCATGAGGTCAGGAATTCAGATTTCCAGCTCCCTTGGAAAAAGCTGGCACACGTCTATAATCCTGGGGGGTGGGGCCTCTGTGACATGGCAACTGCAGAGGCTCAATGGCCAGCCCAGTGGACGGACATGGGGAGCTCCGAGTTCGGCGAGAGAGCCTGTCTGAACAGTTAAGTGGGGGAGCAACAGGGGAAGACAGCCAGCACTGATCTCAGGTCTCTACACTGCACACACAGGGGAGCACACGAATGCAGGTCACACACACACACACACACACACACACAGTGTCACCAGTGTTGATAGCAACTAATGAATCAGATTAGATTATACTAAGTTTTTTCTGTATATAAAAACTCAGGATATTGTATACTGAGATTTATGGTAACAAATGTAATAATTAAAAAGCAACCCCTAGTCAAGACATCTCTATCCCACTGGAGGTCACCAGCTCTTGAGGTCCTTAATTGACTACAACTGCAGTTTGTAATTTTGTTTCATTCACAAACCTTTCCTCAGCCTTATGAAGTTCAGTAGGTGGAGCCCTGAGATGTCTCAGGGGTGAAGGGCCCTTGCCACCAAACCTAATAATGAACTGAGTTCACGTCTATCCCCAGAATAATCCAAGGAGAAAATCAACTCGCACGAGTTGTCCTCTGACCTCCACACACAGACCACGGCATAGGTTTGAGAGGATGAATCAAGGGTTAAGAGCACTCACTGACTTCTCTTATAAAGGGCCTGAGTCCCAGCATCCACACATGACAACTCACAAAACTTTCTCCCATGTGTTTACAAAATATAAGGCAACCTAAGCGGCAAGCAGCCATGCTTCTCATAATGAGTATCATTTCACTGAAGCCTGTTTCTCCAGCTCCTTTACTGTAAGAGCCTCCTCACTCAACCATCCCTTCCACAGGATATTCAGGCACTGTTCTAGTCTGAAATGGCCTTTGCATGAAACCTGCTACTGTCTCCAGAGCTAGCTCAGACAGTCGTGTGGCATTTCCGACCCTCGGCTGCCTTAATTTACCGCAGGATCCTTCAGGGAACAAATCTCCCCATCTTCTTCTGACTTTGTCACAAGCACGGATGCTTCCTCCAGCATGGAGTACCACCCAAAGTCGACCTGGACCAAAAGCATTTGAGTTAAGAAGCAATGCAGCTGTCAATGCCTGCAGACACAAGGCTGTCCACTTCATCAGAGGGATGCAAGGGTGCTCACTGAAAGCAGGACAGGCAAAGATTTCTCCAAATAGATAGCTCTGTGAGTTCCCCAACGCAGCATGAAAGAGATGGAGATACAGAGCTGCAGGAAATTTGGGATGCTGGCACTCAAGTGAGCAAAAGGCAGAGGGCATACTGCCCCCCAACCCCACCCTGCCCCCCGGAAAGGAAAAACTAAGTGTGTTTGGAGCAGGTTATAGGAAGAAAATAAAATTCAGACTGAGCCCCTAGTGTGTACACAGAGTCAAATCAGTTTCCAATGACTATGTTAAGAAATCACCACAGAACTAGTAACTTTAAACAACAGAGACACATCTCACTACTCTGGAGGTCAGAATCCCAAAATAGATCTCACTGGGCTTAAACTCAGGGTGTCCAGAGAGACATGTTCCTAGAAGCTCTGAGAAAAATCTACTTTCCAGCCTTGGACAGTGATAGAGTGTGTTAGGAATTTCTTGGCTCACAGCCCCCTTCGTGTGTGTGTGTGTGTGTGTGTGTGTGTGTGTGTGTGTGTGTGTGTGTGTGTGTGTTGGTGTTTTTCAAGACAGAGTTTCTCTGTGTAACAGGTCTCGAACTCAATAAGATCTGCCTGCCTCTGCCCCCCAGTGCTGGGATTAAAGGCATGCGCCACCACTGCGCGGCCCCCTACATATTCCAAGTCAGCCGTGGTGTGGAATCTTTGAGCACATGTTGCTCCTACAGAGGATCCAGATTCAGTTCACAGCACCCAGACAACAGCTACAGACAGTCTGCAACTCCAGTTCCAGAGAAGCTGACATCCTCTTGTTGATTCAGCAGACACTGTGTGCACAAAATACACAGACATGCATGCAGGCCAAACACCCATACACATAGAATAAACATAAATCTCTTTAAAAATAAAATAAAACGGAAAATTACAAACTAGACTTACGTTCCTATCATCCTTTCATACTGAACTAAATTCATACATGAAGATTACCCAGAAATAAGGTAACATACCAAAAGAACAAAATAGAACAAACAAGTTCTGAGAAGTTGACATATTCCAGTGAAAGCCATTTAAACAACAAAAAGCACATATGCGTGTTTTACCATCGAAAATATGATACTGACGACAGCAAGGTGGATCCGCAGGTGAGGGCACTTGCTGGCCACCAGGCCTGACAATCTGGCTTCAATCCCCAGGACCTACATGGTGGAAGGACAGAACCAGCTCCCACAGGTCGTCCTCTGACCTACACACACAGCAAACATGAAATACACACACACACACACACACACACACAAATTAAGTGTAAAACAAAAAAAAATATGAGGCTGTGTTAAAGTGAACAAACTTTGAATCAACTTTTAATCATCCTTTTTTAATCAACTTTTAGACAGTCTTCAAACAAACCAACACCACTTTCCCACCCCTTCAGTAAGGGTGGACACGGGCCTGACAATGGCTGGCATCTAAATGGGGGCAGCTGGTGAGAGCCCTCTGTCCACATCTGGAAAGACGGGGAAAGGCATCAGCCTGGAAGTGCTGGGTTTCACCAAAAAGGATCATCCTAAGTATTCCCAAAAAGACAAAGCCATGGACAAGGGAGGCAGCTCGGTTGAGAGCCTGCTTGCCTAGCCCCGGGTTCGATCCCCAGCGCCACTTAGAACTGGACAAAGAGGGTTGGGGATTTAGCTCAATGGTAGAGCGCTTGCCTAGCAAGCACGAGGCCCTGGGTTCGATCCCCAGCTCCAAAAAAAAAACAAAAAAAGAACTGGACAAAGAAATGAACAGAAAGCCATGAAACCACAATCAGTGGGGAAAGACGAAAACGCCCCCAAAATAACCTGCACACCTTCTGCCCTCACAGCAAGTACATACACAACAGCCAGTGAGTTCTTTAAGACAGCAAATAAGGACCAGAAGAGGTGACTAATAATGTCTGTGAACCCACTTAAGGAAGGGCAGGCCCCATGCCTAGTGGTAGATGGCCAACACAAAGCGGAACCAATGGTGGTTTTGAAGGACTTTTGTCTCACATTGCTTTGTTTAGGCATTTTTTTTTTAACCTTCCTGGTCTTTTGATTGCACATTATGGTTTCCAATTCTGTGATTTTAGGATTTGTGGATGTGTGTTTCTCACGCCTTCTGTTGTGGTTGCCTGTGTGTCTCCTAAAGAGAAGAGACAATGAAGACGTGGACTTTGATGGGTAGGAAGGATCTGGGAGGACATAAGGGAAGGGAAACTGGGATCCAAATATACATTTAAAAAACTATTTCAGCAGGGTGGCGGTGGCACACGTCCTTAATCCCAGCACTCGGGAGGCAGAGCCAGGCGGACCTCTGTGAGTTCAAGGCCAGCCTGGTCCACAGAGCGAGTTCCAGGACAGACAGGGCTGTTACACAGAGAAACTTTGTCTCGAAAAACAAAACAACAACAAAAATTATTTTCAATTAAAAACAATAATAATAATATCATCTGTGGATCACAGTGATCAGTCACCCAGAAAGTACTAAGGGCTGCCCAGATCATACCAACACGAACAGCAAGGCAAGTTCATCAAGATCAAGCTTTGAAGCTGAGTTTTGAACCACACATGCCACACGTGCAGCAGGATTAGACCTCATGCCCTGTAAGCATGGAGAATGTGAGACTTACACTGTTTGGTAGAAAGAAGTATTGCCAAAGTGAGTCCAATGATTTTCCTAAGCAAAATGTCTTTCCCCGTTATTCTCTAGGCTCCGGCAAGAGAAGGATTTAGTTTTGTTTTAGAGCACGTCTTTACCTGAGACACACACATTGTGAAAAGCACTCACATGATCTACTCCTAGGGTTCAAACACATTGAAAGAGATCAGAATACACAGTTATTTAAATGTTACTTTTTTATGGAGACAAGCTATCCAGACCAGCCAAACATATAAAGACACAATGTAGATCAAGATGGGACTCCAGAAAGTTGTCAAGGTAACGGTGCGATGCTGTACAAATCTGGGGGATACACTATAAAGTGCTGAATTTTAAGTGAGTGAATATGGCATGTGAATTAAATTTCAATAAAGCTGTCACTTAAATTTTGTAATTCCTGAGTCAGTGACACAGCTCAGTGAGCAAAGGTGTTTACGACCAAGCCTGACTACCACAAACCCGTGTGGCAGAAGAATGGAACATACCCCCCCACATGGTGTCCTCTGACTTCCAAATCTGCACACATTAAATAAACGACTAACTGTAGAAAATGTTTTCAAATTCTGTGTAACTCCACACAGATTTTTCTTAAGGTTTGGTTTTATTTTCTGTGTGTGAGCGTTTTGCTTGCATGAAATCGGTGCACCACATGTATGTAGTGCCCACGGGGGCCAGAAGAGGGTGTCGTATCCCCTGGAACTGGGGTTACAGATGGTTGTGAGCCACCACGAGGGTGGTGGGAACTGCTGGGAACCAAACCTGGTTCCTTAGCGGGGGCAGCAAATGCTCTTAACCACTGAGCCACCTCTCCAGCTCACTCACCCTCACCAATTTTGACTAATCAAAATTGCTGCCTTATGGTCAAGCTCTATAGGACCCATCCTCAGTCAGTCGGTCCCCTAAGCTGGCTGACCCCAGAGTTCAGACTTTCATGGTCCCTTGTTTCTGAACAATTCAACTCTTTCCCTTTGAACACAAAGGTTAAGGGGAGCAGGTAAGAAGGTCCCTGTGTAAAGTCAAACATTTCACAAATAATTGTTGGGTTTTTGTTGTTGTTTGTTTGTTTGTTTTTGTTTTTTTGAGACAGGGTTTCTCTGTGTAACAGTCCTGGGTTTCCTAGAACTCACTCTGTAGACCAGTCTGGCCTCGAACTCACAGAGATCCTCCTGCCTCGGTCTCCCAAGTGCTGGCAGGTGTGCTACCACCACCCGGCTACGTCACAATGAATTTTAACACAAGTGATTTTTCAAAATTATTTTCACAGGAAAAAAAAAAAGTCCACAAACAATGATAAAAGTGCTGATTCAGTTTAGTGTCTCGGCTTCAAAAGAAATATGCTGCTATCCCATCAGCAAAATACGAAGGGCTTGTGTAGCCGCAGACATAGTCACACCATGGTATTCTCTGAATGAATGGAAAGACATATCTGAAATTCTGAAGAATTTCAGAAAAATCCTACCCACAGGAAACAGCATTGTTTGAAATCCCAGAAAACAAGCCTAGGGCTCACTGGTTTAATTCAATGAGCGCCACACAGCTAAACCCACCTGCCAGGAAGGCCAGATGGGGCTGCCAGGATACCCTGACAGTGGCCATTCAGAGCCGTAACCAAATAGGTGACCTAACAGTCTTAGCCTAATCCCCAGTGCCAGCCCCTGGCCTCCACAGCAGGCATAATTCCTCAAATTTACTAATGAATGGAGACTTTCCATGATGAGGCTACCTCTCAGTCGGCAGCTGGGTTTTCTATTTTGGAATCTTTGTGAAAACTTCTCTGAAGTCACTTAAAGAAGCACCTAGAACAATAGACTCACCTACTTCATCAGCCTACACCTTGGCTCCCTGTCAGTGATGAGCAGCCTGAAGTTAAGAGCAAAACCCCTTCTGAGATCCCTGAGGAACAAATCTGCATTTCTCTCTAGGATACTTCAAGAGTAAATTGTGAGCCACAAAGCAATTTTTAAAAGTTCTCTCTAGAGATTACACGAATCAAAAAATACCAAGCAATTGTGCTTATCATGAAATCCAAAAAAGAAGTTAAAAAAAAAAAAACACGTTCTTTTATATTAAAAAAAAAATCACAGGGTAAAGGCAGGTAAAATGTTCCAACACACTGCAGTTGGTCAGGTTGGCTTTAGTTTGTTTGTTTGTTTTGGCTTTTTGAGACAGGGTTTCTCTGTGTAGCTTTGGAACCTGTCCTGGAACTCTAGACCAGAGCTGGCCTCGAACTCACAGAGATCCGCCTGGCTCTGCCTCCTGAGTGCTAGGATTAAAGGTGTGTGCCACCACCACCCTGCTTGTTTGTTTGTTTTTAATTCTATGTTCACATCTTGAACACAGACATACTGATTGCAACCTTCTATTCAATGCAAAATTTAAAAAAAGCAGAACTACAGAGCCTAGAAAATTCATAAGAATTATATAAATATTATTCTCCTTCATTCCCAATAATCACAACTTGCTAAAACTTTCAAGAGAAATCATTTAAGACAGCCCTGAGGTTGTAATAAAAGAATAAAAGTCAGGAAAAAAAAAAAGACAATAACCCACTAACAAGGGTTGCAGTGTCGTGAGTGAGCAGCATTACCGGATATTCTTAAAGTATTAAGAATTTCTTAAGACATTTCTTTCTTATCAATGAGCATGTGGAACTTTAGTGATAAGGAAAAGTATTTCCTTTAAACTCACATCAATACTTTCCTACAAATAAAAGCAAGTATTCTTTATAGTTCTTCGTTTATAGAATATTGGTGGCTAATAGAACTGTCCAGGTACTTTGGGCAGCTACAAACATGTTACGGCTCCAACTTCTGCCGACCAACCTCTCCACAATCTAATGATGGAAATATACTGACGCCCATACTGAACTAACAGACAAGAACGAGGCTTGCTCTGTAAGAGCACTTGACAGGCCCAAAAGGAAAGGGAAATCACTTCTGATGAAGGGGACAGGGAGTTGACTTGAAGGCAAGGTGATGTGCTGGGCCTGGGGTGGATGGGCCCTGGCCACCCTGCAGGGTAACAGCTGAATTCACAGCTCAAGCTCTGACGCCCCCCCCCACACACACACACAAGTACTTCAGCTATTTATAGCTAAACAGTAACATACATACCCAATCACATCCAAAAACACTCTATGTAAAATACTTTCATGCACACAATGAAATCTGCTAGAGTCGCAGGAACTTTCCCACATCATCTGGGTTTCTTCCACTTCTTTACCCATGATGCCTGGGTCACTGTTACTCTGGACATGGTTCTACTCTGACACACCCCCGTATCTCCCATGGAGAGCAGTTTTGACTTTCTCCACTAAATTTCTGAACAAGACTGTCATCTGTTTCTACTTTATTTCCCCATCCTTAAACATGTAGGTACATGGCAGACACTGACGGCAGATCAAGCCTACCTAGTTCAGAGAGTTGTGATAAGTGAATGCCATCAGAAGAAGATATCTGTCCAACAGGTACTATAAAATGAAATCACAATTTTATGCACCAACAAAGAATAGTGAGACTAAGATAGCTTTGTCCGACAACAAACCACTTCTTGTTCATTGGTATAATCTTGTTCAGAAACATTTTTTCCCCCAGTGGGGACAAGGAAAGGTGGGGGTTTTGTCTCAATGGCCCAGGGCTCACTCCCTACTGCAGGAATTGCTACTGTCCTTACCAAGCTCATCAGGTCTGAAGATACTCAGTAGGAGGCACATTTCCACTGTGAGTTAGAGGAAAAAGTATCTTAAGCAGCCTTTGCAAGACAGTATCTTTTTCTGTCAGAAAGGCCTACAACAGCGCATCTACGGGGTATGCAGTAACACACTGGATCTGCACACAAACAGTGCAGGTAGTGGACAATCCCAGCTCTCCCGAGAATCTCTTAGCACAGCCTAAGACTCA
>CABHPH010154987.1:0-20160 GCA_902168325.1 Peromyscus nudipes | reverse complement strand
TGCCACAGACT
Source organism: Peromyscus nudipes (assembly GCA_902168325.1). Classification (NCBI taxonomy): domain Eukaryota; kingdom Metazoa; phylum Chordata; class Mammalia; order Rodentia; family Cricetidae; genus Peromyscus; species Peromyscus nudipes. Next base: position 20,149 of record CABHPH010154987.1, on the reverse strand, counting down.
TGACCATAGGCTGATATTGTCAGGACATTTTCTCAATTGAGGTTCCCTCTTCCCAAATGACTCTAGATGGGTCAAGTTGACATAAAACTAAGAAAACTAGTATGGCCTTTGGTTAGTAGTATGACTAACCTTAATCATGAAGACAGTTCCTTCTGCCTAAGGTAAATGAAACAAAGTGTGCTCAATAAGGACTTAAGCTGCTGTTAGTTCTCTAGCATTCTTACAAAGGGCATATAATTTTTTCCAGTGTTGCGCATTGAATTCAAGCATGACTTCTACATGCTAGGCAAGTACTCTGTCACCAAGCCAGATCCCCAGCCTAGACATGCTTCAGTCTTATCAAACTGGAACACATGGTTTGTAACTCTAGGAATAAGCAATGTGTTGCATTAGCCTTGGGAACAGGTGTGCTTAGTAATCATGTATCCAGATTAACTAAAAGTCATACTAACTGGAAACTCCTGGCTTCATGATTTCAGCAGTAGCTGAACATCCTTTGGAGATGCATCGTAGTCCTGTAGCATCGTTATTGACTTGGCGCTTAGTCATACGAAAATAGTTTCCTCCTTATCAACTTTAAGGGCATCATAGTATTGTCCTGAAATTACAAATTATGCTACAGTATTGTAGATACAGTTATAGAATACAGAAAAAGATCATGTTTCCATCAACTCACCTATTTATTGTTCAGTATAAGAGCAATTCTCCCTGCATTGTTGTGTTGGAATTCAAGATGGCTGATATCTTGACCATGGTCCAGAAGGCACATGATAGCATTTAGGGTGTGTGTAATCAGGTTTCTGCTATATAACAAAACACCTGAGAGAATCATGAAGAAGAGTTGTATTCTGGCTGATAATACTAGATACTGCCGCCTCTAACTAGTAGAACCCATTGCTTAAGGGTTTATGGCTGAGTAAATACTTCTCCCATAACCAGGAAGCAAGAGAGGATAGAAGACAGGGTCTCACAATCCCCATCAGAGACACACCCCAGGGATGCACTAGGTCCCACCACGAAAGGGTCCATCATCTTACCATGGCACCATCCTGAAAGACATGGGAAATATCCGCCAACACTAGCCAAGGAAGAAAGGCTAGAATACAGAGAGATACACAAATTACCTGGGATTTGAGTGGAAAGTGAAATAACTGTGCAATTCAGGAAGGTACTGCCCATCCCAAAGTTACTTGACATCAACTTGACAGGCAAATGAGAGTTTTCCAGCTGGAGGAGAGGAGTTGGAGTGGGTGGGACATGCCCCAGCTTCAGTACATAGCCTGGGATTTGCTTTGTGCAGTCAGTAGTTGATGTACTGTAAGTGTCAATTGCTTCTTTCTCTTAAAAATAGAATTTAGAAAAAAATAATAATTGCCATTATCCAGGGTACCAATTAGTGGAGGCTGGGCTAATTAAGCTTTTGCTATAACTTCAGTATATCAGAAAGCAGCATTAAAATAATGTGTTTTATTTTAATATTAAGAGAGGCTTTTTTTCTTTCTTTTTTTTTTAAACTTGGCTGGGGTAGCACATTTGAGCGGCATGGTTTTTATTTGTAGTTGCAGCTCACAAATCCAACTTGGCATCATATAGCCTCTTTCCAACCCGAATCTAAGGTGTGAACTAAGAAGAACAAGAAAGATGGGGAGTCAAATAAAGCGTTGGTGTTGGGACAGGTAGCCAAAACCTGCGGAGGAAGGATGGATGTACCTGCTCGAGGTTTGTGGGTTACAAACTTGGAATGCAGAGGGAGAGATGGCTTAGCAGAAATTGTAGGATGTGGCAGTCAAAGGTCACTGAAATTTATTCAGCAGTGGTTTCCTGTCCTTAAGGTCTCATGGATTTGACATCTTTGATTGTGATGATAACAGATGGGTGTCTTGAAGGAACATGGACACAGAGGAAAGAGACATACCGTAGGTTCAGTCTTGCTCAGCTAAGCGATGTCAAGTCTCTGAGACTTCTTTCATAGCTCTAATGTTAGCCCTGGACAGATTCCCTTCAAATCAGTGTGTGTGTGTGTGTGTGTGTGTGTGTGTGTGTGTGGTGTGCACATGTACACGTAGGCATTGCCGTAAGTGCCCATCCCTGTGTGTGGAAGCCAGAAGACAACTTCAATGAGGTTCCTCAGGTACCATCCACACCTTCTCTTTTGAGACAGAGTTTCTCCCTGGGCCTTGAGCTTGCTGATTGGTCCAGGCTGGGATTATAAATGTATACTACCCTGTTTGACTTTTTCCCCACTTGAATGCTGGGATCAAAACCAAGGCCTCATGTATGTGCAGTAAGCACTTTACTGACTGAGCTGTCTCCCCACCTCCCACTTTATTTCTGAGGGGGGATGCCTAAGGATTTACATATGCTTAGCACAGACTCTGAGCCTGAGGAGAGACTCAGTAAATGGATTTTCTCTCCCCTTACCTCAACTCTATTGTATAACTCCACTTTACTCCTTAGGAAAGGCAGAATACACATTTCTGCAACACAGTATATCATTTTTTCACAAACAGCATCATTATGGCTACCTTAGCCTTTATGGTCTACCCAGCAGTATTATATATATATATATAACTTAGATACTGCCCCCTGTAACACAATAGCCCACACTGACAGTGTATTCCTCTATGCTTCCAGAGTCCTGGTGAAATCTGAATATGTTTATTTGCTCTGCTTGTGAAAGATATAGACTTTGGATGACAGTGGTGGACAGAGAGGTAAAAAGTTGAACGAAGTAACTTAATACAGTCTGATGATCAGAAAACACAGGGAAAGCAACAAGTAAGCTCACATAGTAAGCACTTTCTTGCCTTTACCCGATCTCTGATCCTAGGTGGATGCTAGCATGAATACAACTTGGTTTTTGTTGTGAATTCAACTCTGTAATACACATTTTGTTACTAATTTCTTTACATTTAGGTAACTTCAACAAAAGAGTTGATCTGTCTCTGCCTATACTTTAAAATAATTGGCCTATCCTGCTCCTCTCTAAGAGCATTGGTTTCCTAGAATTGGTTTAGAGATATTTGCTCCCGAGATAGCATAAGCCCCCCAGCCTTGTGAGTATGTGGGCTGTTCGGTTCCTTCCAATTAGCGATGACTATGATTACTTGGGTAGCAGCCTTCCAGGGAGTCTGATCTCCCTCACTGAGGATAGGACTGGGTGTTAAATATGGATGCCTTGCTTGATGTATTGGCCTTTTGCATTTTATGTCCATGACTGTATGTTAATATTGAAGTTCATAGGTCTCACAGTAAAAAGCCGAGTTAGAATCTCCCTTCTCCCCACTTATTTTCTCCTGTGTCTTCTCATTCTTCTGGAAGTTTCTTAAGCAGAACTAATGTGTTCTTGTTGGTATGACAAAATGTTCGACGGAACAACTTACAAGGATAAACAACTTACTTTGGGCTCACAGGTTCAAAGATCCAGTCTGTAGTCCTTGGTGCCATCGATTCTGGGTTAGGTAGAGCCCCATGGCAGGAGCAACTACTCACTTCATGTCAGACAGGAAGCAAAGAGAGAGAGACAGGAATAAGATACAAACCAAGAACCCACCCTTAGTGACCTATTTCTTCCAACTAGGTCCCACTTTCTGGAGTTTCTTAATACCTCTCAAAGTAGCTCCACCAGCTAGGGACTACGCCTGGAGTACACAAGCTTGGGGGATGCTATTTCTTCAAACCATACTGCTCCTCAAATACTTTGTTTGAAGGAAGTGTGTTATATTATGCACAGGTATCTGTATTTTACATATAAAGACAGTCTTTTTTGTTTTGATGCCCCATGTTGTAAAACTGATTTGAGTTTAATGTCCAGATGGGACATTCAGTGTCCAATACCAATTGAAGGAGAGATTTATTCACTTTGTTAGGAGATGCAGGTCAACGGCTACGGGTCATATGAACTCTTTCCAGTTTGCCCTCAGCCTCAAGTCTTGGAGCAAAGTGAGTGCCCGCAGCAAGATGATGGGAAGCATCATCGCTTACATTGTCCACTCGACGTTTCTAAGCAGAGGAGGCCTTCTGTAGGCAGGGCCTCTGCTTGTCGCCTGCCCTATCCACTCCTGCAGCGTCACAAGCGGAAGTTCATGGCCAGTGAAGAACTTCCAAGACAAATCTGGGACATTTCCCTCAGAACCAGCTAGGAACGTGGTGAGTTGGGTACAAGCCCAGGGCCACGACGAATTTTGACCCTTATTTGTAGTTCTGTCCCAACCATCTGACAGTCGAGGCGGTGCGAAGAATTTCACCACCTACGGTCCCTTTGTCTTCTGAGCCTAGGTATTGATGTTGCCCTCTGTGGATCGATCGGTACCAGCCTTGCCTTACTTACCTGTCACATGAATCCAGAGTGGAAATGGAAGTGCACACTGTTAAATTGAATACCTGGGTGCATCGCGCCGGCAAATATTGATGGTCTGCTATGAACAAGGCAGTGGTGAGACAATATGGGACGTGGCTTGCTCTGTAAAATGCAGAGCTCCAGACCCAGAAATCAAGCTAAAAACAAAAGTCAGGTGGAGTGGTGCACAGAGGTAGTCCTAGCTCAGGCAGGCAGATGCGGAAATAGGTGACTCCTTGGGGCTAGTATAACGAGAGAGTCTGAATAGACAAAGTGAATAGAAACTGCGAAATGACAGTTGAGATTGTTCTTTTGGCCTCCACGTGAGCGTGCACACATGTGTATATGAGTGCAAGAATGAGTGTGTACATACCAGATACACACATACAGAAAGAGAGAGAGAGAGAGAGAGAGAGAGAGAGAGAGAGAGAGAACGAGAACAACAGAGGCTCTTTTATGACTGAGTTGAATTTTGTTGCTTCTTTGCTACTAGTACCTGAATCAGTGTGCTGTGTGGGGAGGATGCTCATAGTCTTCTGGAAGTTTTCACTGAATTGGGACTTAAATCTTGATGTCAGAAGCTGGGACAGCAGTGGACCTGAACACTGGGGGGTGGGGGGAGTGTTGAAGAGACTGCTGAGCTGCTGCAGGAGGCTTGCTGACCTGGGAACTTCGAGCCTGGAGCAGTGTGGGAAGGAAGTAGGAGCTTTTAGCAGCTTCTCAGTGCAGCCAGGAGCTCAGCTGCTCCAGGCTTGAACTGTGGCAGGGGAGGGCGGGCATGCATCTGTTGGGAGAAGGTGGCAGCCCTGGTCCAGGCCACAGACATCCCTTTTTATTGTGAGACCTCCCCCCACACCCCAGGGTGAGTCACCTTCTGGAGGCGGGTGAGAACCTGATTGTAGAGGCTCTGGGAAAGCCCACATGGAGCCTGGAGCCTCTGCAATTATATAAATGGAAAGTTGAAAAGGAAAAAAAAAAGATGCAGAAGGTTTGTGAAGATGGAATACATTGTAGCTGAGAAAATTCTTGGCTGAGAAAATGTGGGGAGTGCTGAGGCAATGTTGGAAGAGTTTTGTTTTCTTCTTGATAGAGGGAGCCAGAAGGGACCAGCTTCCCCCACCCCCTGCTTTGTTGAAAAAAAAAAACAAATAGAAAAGATTGCAATGAAGTGGAGTCCAGAGAAAAAAATGAAAATAGGAATTTGAATGCACTGAATGGGTTCCTGAATCTTAGGGAGGTGGGGTGGGATAAAAAAGTGTTCAAAATTGAGGTTCCCAGCCACAAGCTTTGCCAACTTAAAAATGGCAACAAAAAAAAATCTTACAGGAAAGGAAACCCCATACTTTAGGGATAGAGAGAGGCCAAAGAAAGGCCTCTGTGTCTTCCTCAGGAAAGTCCACACCATTCTGTTTCCTCCCTGTGGCTGGCACTAACAGTGCTACTGATTCATGTGTGTTGTGTGTATATGCATGTTCATGTGTGAGTAAGTGCATATGTGTGCACATGCATGTAGAGGCCATAGGTCACCATTGGGTGTTGTTCCTTAGGACATTACATGGTCTCTCACTGGACCAGAAGTAGGCTGACTAGCCAACAGGATCCACCTGTCTCCCTCCACCTTGCTAGTACTAAGATTATAGGCGTATGCAACCATACCTGGCCTTTTAAAAATGGGATTTCTGGGAGCTAACCTGGGTCCTCATATTTGTATGGCAAGCACTTTATGACTGAGCTGTCTCCCCAGGCTCCAGTATTTCTGAGGTCTTCCAGACTTGGGACCAGATACTGGTACTATTTGGTTTAATAAAACTTGGGACACATAAGAGAATGCATTTCAAGATGAACATATGATAGGCCATGTCTTCAGTCTTTCAAATTTGCACGAGCATTTTGTATTTGCAGAATCCATTCATGATCCCAAAATGCTTACCCTTCAGTCGTTTTTATATAGCAGTCTGCAGCTTCTCACCTCCCAGGTCGTCTACCCCTTCTGTGGGAGATAAACCAGGGAACGAAGCACAAGTCTCATTTTACAAGAGAAAGTCCTCCCCAAGAACTAGAAATCATTTAAGGCCAGTAGCTCTTCAACAAAGAAGGAGAGTTTTCAATCCCCAGATGTCTAGGTTTTAAATCAAGGTCTTAGGTCATTAGGAAAGACTTAGGCAACCTCCTTCTTCTGTCCCTGGCCTAGGGCAAGGTGGCTCCTCATCTGACTTCAGTATCTTCTGTTGACAATCCAGAACAGCGTTGAGAACATTTCAGATGGCATCACAAAATGCTCTCCTATCTCCCTCCTGCCTTCTTTTTCTTCGGGTGTCTTTGTTCCTTCATTCAGCACCTCTTCTGCCAACCATCATGGAAACTGTTGAACGTTAAGGGGACCTCGTAGTACTGTTGCCCTTCTTATAATCTGAAAGGGGAAAAGCTAAAGCCAACCAGTGTGATAAATTCAGAGTAAGAATTCATATGTCTTGAAGGACAAATCCTTTAAGGGTAGGTGCTTACTATAAAGGCTCACAATTCATTGGAATGGTCAGTCAGTTTCTTGGCTGTGTTTGGGTTGCCAATTGCCCTATTTTCCATTTAAGACACTGTAGTTGGATTTTTTTTTACTCTGCTCTTTGGGGGCCCACCACCCAGCTCCCAAATAAATATGTGGAGACATTCTTACTTATGAATGCCTGGCCTTAGCTTGGCTTGTTTCTAACCAGCTTTTCTAACTTAAATTATCCCATCTATCTTTTGCCTCTGGCTTTTACCTTTCTCTATTCTATATACCTTTCTTTCCTTTTTACTCCATAGCTGGCTGGGTGGCTGGGTGGCTGGCCCCTGGTGTCCTCCTCTCCTTCTCCTTTTTTTGCTCCTTCTTGAGCCTAGATTTCTCCTCCTGCTATTCTCTGCCTGCCAGCCCTGCCTATCCTTTCTCCTGCCTTGCTATTGGCCGTTCAGCTCTTTATTAGACCATCAGGTGTTTTAGGAAGACAAAGTAACACAGCTTCACAGAGTTAAACAAATGCAACATAAAAGAATGCAACACATCTTTGCATCATTAAACAAATATTCCACAACATAAACGAATGTAACACATCTTAAACTAATATTCCACAAGACACAGACTCATTTTAGATTCTACTCGTCTATTGATTCGTTCAGTTCAAATGGACTAGACACCCAGGATAATGACATTTTCCTCATCTCGAGATTTCTGGTAGAGAAGGTGACATTTTCTGCAGGGGTCAGTGGCATAGGGTTTGCATACAGTGGCTGGTCCTAGGCTTTTCTGAGCATGTGCCTGATGTTGCCTAGAAAGGGAATTTGCTGACAGGTGAGTGGACAGATAAGGACACCATTTTCCATTGACCCAATATCCTCAGAAAAGGGACTCCCTAATGGCATGTAGTTGGTATTTTTTTTTTTTTAGGGAAAAAAAATCTGTAGAGACAACCATGGAAAAATACTCATCCACAGGGTAGTACCAACAGTCATTCATCATTCTGTTCTCATTTTATTTTTATTTATCTGAATATTTTGCTGCTGGGGATGAATGTAGGATTTCATCCTGCCTTTTTTACATCTATCATGAAACTATTCCTTCAGACTCACCCCCTGCACCTTGTTACGTTCAGGTTCTTTGAGCCAGGACTCTGAAATCGAGAAAGGAAGAAATTCAGCTGGTTGGCTCCAGCCTCCAGCCCTGCTGTAAGGATGGTTTTTATCCTCTTGTGTTTTCTGAAACCACCAGTAGCTTTAGCTCTGGGCTGTTTGTGGCTCTAGTCCCATCAGAGAATGGGGTGGGATGGTAATGTTCACTCTGATGTCAATGGAGAAGCAAAAGTCCCAGTTGCTGGACCGAGCATCCCATGTGAGCACATCCATGACTGCTGAGCATGGAGAGAGACCACTTATGGACTCCCTGTATGAAAGAAAACCTATTACAGATCAGGACAGGTCACTTGCTCTTATTTTGCATGATCCCCTCCTGGATGTATGTGGATCCTGTCTGGAGAAGGTTCCTGAAAATCAACATTAATCTCCCTGTAAGTCACAATGCCATAGATCTCTCTCTTAACAACTGCAGAAAGGAACACTTGTGCACTAAATGAAATAGGTATTGTTTCACTGACTTCGTTTCTGATAATTCTGAGATTAGTGTATGTAGAAACGGTACAAAAAAATCCATTTTCTCCTTATCCTGAGCACAGAGCTCAGTTATGCTTCGCACTTAATTCTGCAGTGAGATTTGCCCTATCACTGGGTTTGGGACACTGGCATGTGAATGGAAGCAATCCATACCCGGTCTAGCTCATCAAGACCTCCTGTAAAAACCTTTTGTGCTTTTTTTCTGGATTACCGAGGATCTCCTTTAGTTTTCATGCTTATGACCCAAGGGGTGAGTGTGTAGTGGGGGGTTCATTTTTAGGTTTACTTACTTATATGTATGAGGGTTTTGCCTGTATGTGCATACCTGGTACTCACTGAGATCATAAGAAGGCACTGGATCCCCTGGAACTGAAATTACAGATGTTTGTAAGCCACTGTGTAGGTGCTGGGAACTGAACTTAGGTCATTTATAAGAGCAACAAATGCCCTTAACCACTGAGTAATCTCTCCAGTCCCCTTCCAAGCTATTTTTTTTTTCAGAAGGGTATCATAGCTGGGTTGAGATGGAATAACAATGCTTTATGCTACACACACAGACACAGACACAGACACACACACACACAGACACACACACACACACAGACACACACACACACAGACACACACACACACACACACACACACGTGCACACACACCAGTTTTTCTCCCTCTCTTCCTCCCTTCCTCCCTCCAAGTGGATACCAAGGTATCCATAAGGACACTTGTGTGTCATGTCAATTTCTGTTGTGTTTGACATTTGACCAGCCATAATGGAAGTTTCCATCAGCCATTCCTATTGTAAAATAATGTTTTTGTGGACATTGTTTGTGTATTTCATGATAAAAATCAAAATCTGTTTCCTATAACCTTTTAGATAAAGTTTATATCATGAAAGGTCCCTCAGCCCCACCTCTTCCTATAAATCCCAGACTAATGAAGTCTCTGGCTTTGCCATCTCTGGAGCAGTTTCTGACTAAAAGCAGACTCAAAGAAGCTTCCTCAGAGAAGATGAGGTGATTTTTCAGACTCAGCTAGTTACAAAGTGGACTCTTGGTGACTGGAATAGAGGCGCCACCTACAGGGAGAAGGGTGCAAAACACTGGAAGACATTGCTTTCCAATCAAACAGTACAGGAATGTAAAGTGAAAAGAAAACCAGGCCCAGAGTGATGGAGAGCAAAGAGTGGGACAGGATCTTCTGCAGCCAACACAGCAGAAAACAGCATCTTTGCAGGAGCTCAGGCAGTTCCCTTCCTGCCTGCCTGTTGGAGTTTTCATAACGATTTATGTTGCAATTTTATTTACATTTTTCCCCCTGAGTTTGGGGACCCTTAAGTGTCTCCCAGTTACTGGTTGCTTTTTGCTACTGCCAAATGAGGTTATCTCAGAAAGCAATGGCATGAAAAGTATCCTCTGCTGGTGTAGGTCACATTGCCTGTTCATGTAAAGCAGGGGAGGATGCAGTGTTGAGCTGTTGTCTCTGCGCAGACTCAGGTCTGTGTTCTTTCTAGTAGATCCACACCCCCACACTCACCTATTACTGCTGTGACATCAGTGCTAGTCCAGAATGAAGGGACCATTGGCAGTGTGGACCAGCAATGAGTTGTTTTGGTATGCGATGAAAAAAAAAAAAAAAACTTGGTCCAAAATAAGATTCTATAAAAGTCTATTTGTACACTTCCCATAACAGTAACTTGGTTTTCTTGGGAAGGCCTAATGTCATGTATTTGTCTCCCTTGCCATTAAATCAAGTTCTAGCCAAGATTTTTGTACAGAAAGACTGTTCTTCTTAGCTTGGTGTTTTGCCCCAAGGCTTGCTTGTTGATTTCTGCATTTCTTCGGCACCTACACGTTGAATGTTCATGAGCCCGTAGGTACAAGGAGGTGTAGTAAATAGCAGAGAATGCTTTCCAGAATTTTATGAAGAAGCCCAGAGCCACCCCAAGGGCAACATCAAGGTCTGCCCAAAGCTCCTAGAGCCAATAGGATGTGAAGTTTTCTGGAAGCATCACTCTGCAGAGGTCATTGTGACAGGTTCACAGGTGTTAGGCTGCAGAGTTGAGAGTTCCTGCAGCCAAGGAGAGGGCAGGTACCAGGACAGGTGCACACAGCAAGACTATACAAAGCCAGCCTCTGGAAGCACTATGGAGAGACACACAGGGAAAAGGTAGGAACCTTAGCTTCGCCAGCCATAGCAAAACATTGGAATAGAGCTGATGCCTGGAATAACAAGCATTTATTTTATACCATTCCAGAGACTAGAAGTTCAAGGTCAGGATGCTTGCTGATCAATTCCCAATGAAGACTTCCTTTCTGGTTCTTCTGCTTCTCACATGCTGGGCACAGGGAAAGCTCTGGTGCCTCTTCTTATAAAGGATGCTAATTCCTTCATGCCCCTCGATATCAAGAGATCATCTAAGGCTCCATCTCCTAACATCATTACTTCAGAGGATAGAGTTTCACAATTCAGCCCATAAGAGGGGGAAAGGCTGAAATTAGTACCTTAGAACTTCTATACACACACACACACACACACACACACACGCACACGCACACGCACACGCACACACACCCTTCACTGGTAAAAAAAAAATGAATGAAGAAAGGGAAGGGCCCTGGGCTTAGTGGTTGCAGGTTTCATGGTTAATCTGACACCTGCAACCCTGTGGTCACTGGTGGCCACACTATTATTTCCATTCTGCACTCCTGTCTTCTATAAGTGTCTGTGTTAAGAAGTCAAATGGCACCAGACAGTGGTGGCACACCCCTGTAATGCCAGCACTTGGGAGGCAGAGTCAGGTGATCTCTGTGAGTTCAAGGCCAACCTGGTCTACAGAGTGAGTTTCAGGACAGCCAGGGCTACACAAAGACACCCAGTCTCAATGCCATTCCCCCTAAAGAAGTCAAATGGTAGAAGGCTCATGGAGACACTTAAACTCAATTTAGGCCTTATGTGACGTTGGGAATTTCCATGAATTGCCTTTTGCCCAGAGGTTGGTGGGAACTGTGATATTGGATTACCTTTGTTTTCCAAATTCTGAAGGTGCCTGTCAGTTACTGGCTTTCACAGCAGGGACAATCAATGCAGTTCTAGGTGCTGTGTGCTGGCCACAGTAGATACCTGTACACCTGCCGTTTGTGTTTACAATGAAAGGCCACAGAGTAAATTCAGACTCTGGTCAATGTTTGCTGAAATCTAACTAGTGAGAAAGGAGGAAAGAATGGGTGGTCACACCACCCCCATGTTAGTCAAATCCTGGGCTGCAGATGTTCACAGGATTAATATGTAGGAAGGAGCACATGGTCACATCCAAAGCCCCATCCCCGTCCCCATGGAGTGGCATTTACCTGAATGGATTCCCCAACAGTCCAACAGCTAAACCTATGAGAATCTCCCAACATACCAAGCTGGATCTTTTTATAGGAAGAGATCATCAACAACAGGCAGAATACCAGTTTTATTAATTTATAACAAAATACGTAATTGTCAAGTGGGTTCATATCTGCTAAGTAGCATAGTGTTTCCCTTTCAGCAAAGTTATTTGAAAAGGCAAATGATAATCGGAAGAGTGCTTGATGGATGGGTACAAAGCAAGAATAGAAGTGAGGGTATGTTATTTATCACCATCCTCTGATAGGATTGGAGATTTCCACCTCTACTACAGCATGTCCCTGAAGGGGTTCAAGGTCACGGACAGCAGGCAGGGACTCTGTCTTCCCTGATATTGGTAGGAGCAGTGCTAACCTTCCAAGTGATTGGCCCCACTTAGTAGCTCCCTTTGCTGTCTGGCTCTGCTCTGCTCTCACCCCTCCAGGTTTCCACAGTCTCCCTTTAGCATATGAATCTGAGTGACTTTGACTCAAAGTGCAGTCACCAAGCAAGCCCCACTATGCAAAATTCAAGCAGTGATCACGCTTACGTATGCCTATCCCAGAAGGTTTCAAATCTATTTGTATTTCCATTAACAGATATAAAAATAGACATCAAATTTCTCATTATTCTTGGCCTTGAAGTCACGGTTTTGGATGATATATTCCTCATATTCCATATATTTCATTCATTCATTTACTCATCTATCTGTCTGTCTGTCTGTCTATTTATCATCTATTTCCCTCCCTCCCTCCCTCCCTATATCTATCTATCTATCTATCTATCTATCTATCTATCTATCTATCTATCTATCTATCTATCTATCTATCTATGACACACAGTCTCACGCATCCCAGGCTGACTCCAAATTCACTGTGTAGCAGATAGGCTTGCTCTCCTGCTCCTCTGTCTCTGCCTCCCATGATGCTGTGATTACAAATCTGCACCAACACATCCTTCTGCTTTCTTTAGCAGCCAAACCCAAGCAGTGGCCTAGGGAGACTCATTAGCAGCCACTGGGTTACTTTTGGCTCCATGTAATCAGTTCCCTTCTTTGTCTCATCTCAGTTGCAATACTAGTATTCTTTACAACGGGTTACTTCTGTGGCCTTAATCACATCTCACTTAGTTTTATAAACAACAATAGTAACATGAATGTTCCCCAAATATTCAAATAGTTAAACAATTGCCACTTTGCTGGCTTGATGCCACTTGCCACAATACAAAGCTCTAATAGTTTGTGTGACTTTTTTATTTTTTATTTTTATTTTTTTGCCGACAAAGAGCAGTTCCATTACATAATCTCCTGTAGGAGGCTGTGTTTGTAAGTCAAATGTACAAAAGTTAGTAATGTCCATTCCTTCAGTTGGATTATCCTTGGACCTGGGGAGTGACATTTTGCTTATTTAAATAAAGGCAGTCGTTATTGAATGTCTGTGGTATGTCAAGCACAATGCCAAGTGTGCATCTATCTCCAAGTTCTAGTAGCTTTCTTGCTCTTGGGTATAGAAATCATTCTTCTGCAGTCCTTGTCTCATCCCTTTAGGTGAGGGATTCTTAACCTGGCATGACTGGCATTTGGGTTGCTATTTTTATTTCTGTATCGGGATGTCCTGTTTATTGTAGGATGCTGAGTAACAACATCCTTGGCTTCCTCTACCTGCAGATGCCAGTAGCATCCTCTAGTCCTCAGATAAAGAACTCTCCCTGGGCATTACCATAAGTCCCTAGATGAAGGAGCAAAATCACTTGCAGCTGAGAACTGTTGTGCATTACACCTGCCAAGTTTCTTGACTTTGCCTAGAAAATTCAGCAGCGGGCCTAGCTACGGCTCTTCTGATACTTTACTTTGAGCCAGTGTGTTCCCTTGGAACTGTGCATGGAGATAAAGGGCTGTGGGAGGGACAGCACAGTTCACTGTGACAGCAAGCATGTCACTTGCACAAAGGTCAAAACAGATAGAGGAAATACCTCCCTTTGACGATAAGAACTCCAGATTCTAAGGCCTATAGCTTAATATAATTGCTCCCTGTGGAGCAATGATTACAGGGTTATCGCTTGTAGCTCAGTGGTTTGCCTTGTACCCACCTCCTTTGCCCATGGGTCCCCTCTTGTTATGAAGGCTGTACCTGAATGTTAGTATATTAGTCACTATCCTCCTCGCTGTGGTCGATCTCTGAAAGAAGTGACTGAAGGTTTTACTGCACAGTTTGAGAAGAATATGGTGGAGAAGATAAGGGGGAGTTCAAGACTACAGAGTAAATGTCTGGAGCACCTCATATCACAGGAACCCTGAACCAGATATAAACCTCTGGGCCTACCCCTACAGTCCTGACTGTTTGCCAGGTCTCATGTCCTAAAGGTTTTACAACCTCCCAAAGATGGGGACCAAGTGTTCAAACACATGAACAGGAAAAGGACATTTTCATTCAAACTGTCACAATTGTCAACAGTTTAACTAAACGTACAGTGGAGGACAGGCAGGCAATAGACCTGGAAATTGCCTGAATTGTTTTCTGGGGTTGAACTGGTTTCTTATCCCATTGTGTACTTAGGATAGTGTGCACTGGGTTTGAGACTGGGTTAGAGTCCAGGCTCCTGCCACCAACCGTAGCCCAGCTCTTGGGACTGTCACCTGACAAAAGAGGATAGCAAAGAAAATGGTGCCTTGGTACGACTCATCCCCATCTGGACGCATCCCTGAGTACTTGGTCATGGAAGCGGTTGCTCTAGTTGTCTTCTCTTGCTGTGGTAAGGTACCCTGATGAGAAGGAGCTCAGGGGAGGGAAGGTTTAGGACAGTCCCATCACCCAGGGAAGCCACGGCAGGAACTCAGGACAAGAACTGAAGCAGGGACCCTGGAAGAGCTCTGCTTACTGGCTCGTTCCCTAGCTCATGCTTAACTAGCTTTTTAAAATAGAAATAATGTTTTTTTTTGTTTTCATTTCCCCCTTTTATTAAAAATAGATTCTCCTCTCATATAATAGATCCTGATTACCTGTTCCCCTCCCTCTACTCCTCCCAGTTCCTCCCCACCCCCACTCCCATCCGGATCCACTCCCTTTCTGTCTCTCATTAGAAAAGAACAGGCTTCTAAGAGATAACAACAAAACATAACAAAATAAAATGTAATAAGATAAAACAAAAACGATCACATCGAAGCTGAACAAGACAAACCAACAGAAGGAAAAGAGCCCAAGAGAAGGCACAAGAGTCAGAGACCCACCCACTCACACACCCAGGAGTCCCATGAAAATACTGAACTGAAAGCTACAGTATAAATGAAGAGGACCTGTGTAGACCTCGGCAGGCCCCATGCTTCAGACTCTGTGAGTTCATAGGAGCTTTGCCCAGATGATTTCAGGGCCTTGTTCTCCACATGTCCTCCACCCCCTCTGGTCCTTACGCTCTCTCCATCTCCTGTTCCATAGGGTTCTCTGAGCTCTGAGGAGAGGAATTGGATGGAGACATCCCATTTAAAGCTGTGTGTTCCAAGGTCTCTCTCTCTCTCTCTCTCTCTCTCTCTCTCTCTCTCTCTCTCTCTCTCTAATGTCTGGCTGGGTACCTCTATATTTTTTCCTGTGTCTTGCAGGAGGAAGCCTCTCTGATGATGGCTGAGTAAGGCACTAATCTATGAGTATTTAGCTAGCATTTTTTACATACACCAGCTCCACATGCTTAAGGATGGCACTGCCCACAGGACTGAGCTCTCCTACATCAATTAGCAATTAAGAAAACTTGTCACGGCCAGAGGCCAATCTGATAGAGGCAAGTTATGGTTCCCTGTTCCCAGGTGACTCCAGGTTTGTGTCACATTGATAGCTGAAGCTAACTGTGACAGTCAAGGTATGGATTCACTGGGAACACATTGTTACATTTTCTCATTATAAACATACTTATCAATATTAAAATCAGAGCACAATTAGTTTAGAAACACTCCAGGGACCGTGTGCATTTCATCACCTTGTAATAGTATGGTTTAAACCATAGGAGACAAAAATGTCCTTTTCCTAAGATAAGTCTTTGTGTTGGGTTCCTAAGTAATTTGAAAAATTACAGTTTGATCTCTAACATTTACGCCAACTTTTCTGGTGCATTTTTACAGCCGAGTTCCACTTTAACAGTTAACTACAAAGGAAATAATGGGGAGCCTTTAACGGCTTATTCTTCACAGTTCCCAGTGAAATCGGTGTAATTAGGCTTTCATGAAGGAACTGGTTTTTCCTCATTAAAAAAAAAAAATTATGCTCACTAGCACAGCTAGGACTGAGGAAGCTGAAGTAATGGAGACTTGGGAAAGAAGTTGACAAGGTTATTGTCAACATAAGGAAGCGCCTCAGACTCACTCATGGCAACTGTCCACGGGTTTTATTTTGTTTGGATTTTTAGTTTTTGACGCAGGGTCTCACTATATAGCCTTAGCTGGCCTGGAACTCACTGTATAGACCAGGCTGGCCTCAAACTGACGGAGATCCACCTGCCTATGCCTCCCAAATGCTAGGACTAAAAGTGTGGGCCACCATGGCCAGCTCTGTCTGCAGGTTTGAAGTGATCTCTCCTATTTCCTGGTTATTCTAACACATGTACATTTTCCTCCATGAGGAAAAATAAAAAGATCTACTGCAGAGAAAGGAAAGTCAATGTTTGCAAAAATAGACATTCTACTGCAATCAGTAGCAACCCCGGTGCAGTGTTGTAAAGCTGAGGAAGGGGGCATTAAACCAAATGTTTTAACGGTTCTCAGTAGTTGAGGTTTTCGGGAAAACTCTGCTATCAAGATGGAAGCATGGCCAAGCTAATGAAACCCATGTAACCTCTTAGGAAGCCACTGTTTCACGTGATTTTAGTTAATTTTAGTTTTATATCTATTAAATTTTCTCCTACTGCATATGAATCTTGATCTTAAGATCAAGTTCAAAGCACAACTTCTTATCAGCCACAGACCCATCATTTGGTTTCTTTTTCAGAAGTAGAGGACACGTTCCCAGTATTTCTCTAAGGGTACTCACTCTTATTCTTGGTTGAATTCTGTCTAAACATGGATATTGGATATATATACAACACAGGAATGCTTCAATTCCCACTAAATGGTGTTTGAATTTTCTATACAGCACAAGAATGCTCTGTGTGTGTGTGTGTGTGTGTGTGTGTGTGTGTGTATGCAGATATGTGATATGTGTAGGGTGTTCATCTATGCTAGTACATGTGGAAGCCAGGGGCTGTCACATGAGAAGACATTGGGATGTCTTCTCAATTTAATCTCCACCCTTTCTTTCTGTTTTTTTTCCCCTTTGTTTTCTTCTTGAGATAAGGTCTCTTACTGTACGTGGAGCTTACCATTTGGGCTAGACTGGCTGACCAGCCAGCCCTGGGCATCCTCCAGCACTGACTGCGGTTACAGTTACACACCACCACATCTGTTTGTCTATTTATTTATTTTTGCTCCGGTGCTGGGGACCAAGCACAGGACTCTCCCCACTGCTTTGTCGGATGCCTTCTGCTGAAGCCATGGTGCCCACAGGGTACACATCTTATTCCCAAGAGAAGGATTTTAATTAGCAGACACTCAAGCCACCAGATGGCTCCCTCTGGGTTTTAAATCTGCACTTAGAGGAGATAAATTGCCTTCCCTGAAAAGCCTGCTTGAGTGCAAGTGCGTTTGGAAGGTTGTGCTGAAGTCACGACATGAGCAGGTCTTCGTGGGTCCAGGCTGAACGGAGCAGTGGACTTAATACTTGGGGGTGTTGCTTCTTTTATTAATGACATAAGATCCTCAGGATGGTTTCAACACGTGAGTCGTGACTTAATTTCACTGGCTGCCTTATTTATTGCTTTAAAGCTAGAATGACTCATCTCTTGATTCTTCTTCCTTGAGCTTCTTTTCTGAATAAGTAGGACCTTGGGAGGTTTATTGTTGGATCTCACCCTCCCGAAGAACACTGAGAACAGGGGGAGGAAGTCCTGACTGACTTCATATTATCTCTTAGACCTGCCCCTTCCTTTCCCATAGTCCTCTTGGGCATGTTCGTATTTGCAAAGTACATCAGGTAGAGTCCTTTGATTTCATCTAAACCAAATAGAGGTAGGGTGAGACCATTGTGGAGTTTTGACCTGAGATTCCCTGACCAGACTGTGTTAGGCTTCCTTTATTTCATGAACGTATCCCACAAGGTCTCATCAGGAGCCCCATCATACTATTGAAAAATGGAGACATTCACCTGATTTTGCTCTGACCAGGAATGAGCCACTAGGAAGGAGGCAGGTTGGATGGAGTTGACCTTCAACGGTAGTCCTCAGTTACATCCACTCTGGCTTTTCCTCATACCAAGTACTTGATAGTCTTCTCCCTCTTCAGGGAACAGGCTTTCTTTTTTGTTGCTTGTTTAATTTTTGTTTTGTTTTCTGGTGTTAGGGAACAAACCAAGATCATTGAGCTATATCCCCAACCCTTAATTTTTATTTTATTTTATTTTAGATGGTGTCTTGCTAAACTTTACAGGCTGGTCTTGAATTTAGGATTCTCTGTCTCAGGCTCTCGAGTAGTGGGGATTACTGACAGACCAGTATGCGCCCCAGCAAATGGTTTTCATTTAGCAAGTCTCTTCCGCAGTTAATCTCAGGGAAAACTTGGAAATACCTCTGCCAGTTCTAGGAGGACAATAATTGCTTGTTCCAGCTCTTGGGTACCAGTACTCTAGGAGACACAGCTGAGAGGTTAGCATGGCATACGCTGTAAGGCAGAGAAGATACAAAGTTTATTAGCCACAGAGTCACCTTGATACTGGCTCTCAATGTTTAGATATCGCGATCACTAGGTCTGATAGAAGAGCCAACATTTGCAATCCTAACTAGCTCTCAGGTGATAGACAGATGCTGCAGGTCCAAGGACCACCTCCTGAGCAGTGAGACCTTGGAGAAGATATTTCTAACGTTCAGCTTTTGTCATCTGTCAGAAGATATGCTTTTGTAAATGATTGTCAGAGTGATGCTACATCAACCAGTCACCCTTGAGTCCCAGGCTGGGTTTGGATGCTCTACATAGCTAAGTACAACCTTGAACTTCTGATTCTCTGGATTACACATGCACTACCATGCTTGGCTTACGTAGTACTGGAATTCAAACCCGAGGCTTTGTGAATGTTAAGCAGGGGTGCTACTGATTGAACTCCATCTCCAACCTTGAAAATGTTTTAAGGTGATTTGCCACATCCGTTGAGGTGTAAAAGAACACAATTCAACGGTAAGAGCCTATTACTGAAGACACCATACACCTCGCATCCAGGACATAGAGAAATTGGGCTAAAAACAAGCTGGAAGCTTCCTCCCTGTTAGCCAGCACATTCACGGTGCAGAAGGTGCTATGCAAGTTGCTAGGGGGTAAACTGCATCAGCAGTCCTGCCCAGCAGTAGTGAGCTAACTGGTGGTGCAGGATGTGTCCATTGCTGCATAGTGGCCTGCTTGTCTGTGGGGTAACCCAGTGCTTTCTGCTGGGTCTGAGGCCTGCTCCACAGCAGGAATGGATACCTGCTACCGTAAACTTGGTCAAAGCTTATGGCCGCATGTGCTACTTCCATCCTTGATCAGAAAAGCATCTTTTTGCAGAGGGTGATGGCTAATGTAGAGACTCATGTCTGGTCAAAGTTCTAAGAATAAGCGACTGTTAATCCTTCAGCCCTAAATGGAGCATCTGTAACATCCCCTCCAAGACCCAGGGGACATCACGGAAGAGGGCTAGGAAGATTGCAAGAGCTAGAAGGAGTGCTACAAAATGCCATTTTCTGGATATGGCAGGGCCATTGCAGTCATGAGGACACAGCCGTGGACAAGACCTGAAGACACACACGGGATCAGGGATGGGGAAGACAGGGTTAGTATGAGAGAGATTTTTGGGAAGGAGGGAGTTAACGAGAATAGAGGGCTGACAGGCTAGTGGGGGATGAATGGTATCAAAATGAATTATTTATAGGTCTAAAACTGACAACTTTTTAATACAAAAAGGAATGCAATCTGACCCATCCGTGGAACTCCCAGCATCAGTGAGAGAAGAGGCTGGTGTTAGGACATCATGCAGAACATGCTTGTCTGGGTTTTATTTCTCCATGTACATGTAGAGATGAATAACATATGCATCAAGACATGGACCATGAACAGCCAGAAGAACTGGTGCTTGGTACTGAGAGAAATTGAATGATGAGGGATCTGACACATCTGCTACTCTTCTCCTCTGACAAGTCCCTTCAAGGCACCTCCACTTATCTTTCAACCCCACCAATGCTCCAGGCTCAGGAGACCTAGAGGT